>VYZQ01015102.1:0-19172 GCA_013400655.1 Mystacornis crossleyi | reverse complement strand
AAATCCTCTAACATAAGCAATATATTTTTTTAAAGTGCTTGAGGATTTAGGTATTCCTCAGTTTCAGGGCTCCCATTTTGGTGAGCTTTTAAAGAAACTAAAATTTTTTAAAAGAACCATTTTTTTTCAGCACTTTCTGTAAAAAAATAGGTCACTGTCTCTCTGTCAGTCTGGGAGCACCAAAAGAGAGCTTGGAACTCCCCACACCAGGCAGTTCTGCAAATGGTGTCATTTGAAGCAGTGGTTCCCAATGAGCAAGGTGTGATCACACTGCAGATCTTTGGGTACATTACAGGAGAGGTGTGGAGCTCCCAGACCTCACATCCCGAGCCGTGGCATGACAGACTTGGGGCTGACAAGGACGGGAGCTACGGATTGGGTCAAAGCTATGGTGCAGGGGTGGGGGAGGACTGAACCGCACTGGGACCTACGTAGAACAACTTGTCTTCTCCGGAAAGTTACGAATCACTGACTGGGGGCCTCACACCTTCTCTACTTGAAGCTGCTGAAAATTTTACCATTCATAAGAGGAGCTAGATCTGTAGTTCAGTTACTTAACTTTGTATGTGTAGTATCATTTCTTTCCCCCTGCAGCAAAAAGAATTAGCTCCACTATTACATTTTACCATTTGACAGCACTCTGATAAACAGTGCTCAGAAGTAAAAATAGGAACACTTTTAACCAGAATACTGATTTACAGCTCCAGAGTGATAAGTAACGTAATGCAAATAAAAATCAAACCCTACATATTGCCCTTTTTTTTTTTTTTAAATTAACAATCTCCATAGCTGTAAGCGAGAGAAATTAATTATGCCTGGCCTTACATCATGCTCAATGTGTACTGATGCAAATGCACCCTATTTTAATTCCTCTGAATGTTAATAATAGAGTAAATGAGCACTAGATTATGTTATACAAAAGCAATGGAAGTAATTAAACTTCATTTAATAAAATCATCAGGGATACAGAAGCATTAATGACTTGTACTCCTCCTCTGCCGGGAGTGGAAGAAATGTTGGTACACAGGAGCCCGAGAAACACCGAGATGAGAGCAATGTAAATACATAAACAGGAAAGCTAAGGTAAGGAGTGTATCATATATGAAAAGTCTTAGAGTGAAAGCCCCAGGCTACAATAAATTATTTACTTTAAAGCACCAGGAAACAGTACCATCTCAGGCAAATGACAGCAAAAATATCTTCCATCCTCTGAGAGGCAAAGCATCAGGACTGAATTACTTTGTAAGTGCAAAGCTGGTTAAACGTTGTACTGACCGTGTTAGAGAAAAAAACACCCTTGAACTGTGAGCGGTTGTTCACTTTGTATAGCCTTCTGTCCCTCTCTAAATTTATATTCACAAAGAGCATTGTGTTTGTACAACTCCTGTCTGGAATCACTGTTAGCTCTGTGAAGGCTCTCACTTGGACACAAAACCATATATTCATTTTTTATGACTATGAATACTGGCTGATCACCATTAAGTCCTCATTTTCACCCATCCCTAGTCATCATTTTTCTGTTAGAAAAAGTACAATAACTGTCTCCCTGTTAGGAAGAGGGAAAACTACCATACAAATTAGTAGATGTGTGCCACAACTGATAAGCTGTAAAAACTGCTTATCAGAAAGATAATTTAAAATCAAAAGGAGCTAGATTTGAAAGAAAATAAGAGAAAAAAGCCCACATAAACAAGTACTATTTTGTCCTCATTGCAAATGGAACGGAATTCACTTCTTTGCCACAATAGCACTCCCCCAAAAATCCTTCTATGAATAATTAACCTCCAATGACTGCAAGAATCTGTAGAAAGCAGATTTAGGCAATAGTAAGTATTCATTTTTGTTTGGATTGTGTGGTTTTATTATAATTATCTTGACTGCCTACAAAGGATTAATGACAACTGGTGATAGCAATGATCATATTTCTGTAGTTTTTGTGTAGAGAAAAGTCTTTGGGTAAGTATGAACCACTAATGGGAGAAAAAAAGCCTAACTGGACAGCAGACATTAGCAAAATGCTTTGGATATTTAAAGGTTCTACCTAAGTCTGGTTACAAATTTTACAATTATTTTCGAGCATTTTTCAGAAAGTGTACTCATAGCCTAATTCAGGCTGTGGTACTCAGCTGTGGTGGCATTTCACCAAGTGCTGCCCTTCCTAACTTTTTGTAAATATGGCAGCCACTAGTGACTTGTATGATAACTGGAATTTTTTATTTCAATTCCAGAGAAAATAGCTATTAATGTTCTGGACAACATCATCTGTAGATCATTATATTAATTGATAAGATTTTCTTAAGTCTCTCATTTGTCTCCTATTTTTTTTTAAATGCACAAACTTTTTATGTTTCTCTCACCTCAGCTTCATCCACCTTTTCACCTCATGTATATTACACAAGCCAAACAAAGATTTACCAGCACAGCAGAAGAGATTTGTCCTGATCTTAGCTATGTCCATATCTGGCGCTTTCTAAAAAGAGTTGAAGTGACATAAACTGAGCATAAAATATCTGTTGCACAGTAAGTGATAGCTGCAGTATGTGATGAGGCTTTATGGGATTTTCTTGGAAAAAAAAAGCTTTTATGAAAATTAAATGGTATTACTGCTCATAAACTCTTGCAGAAATATAAATATATTTGGCATAGATGTGACCGTTAAGAAAATGTATTGAGACTATGACATACATCAATGTTTTGTGTTATAAGCATCAATAATAAACAATAATAAATTTTCACTTCTGCCAGATGAGTCAGGTCTCTGCAGCACAGATGTATTAGAAATACTGCTCCTCATTAGGTAAAAAATAAAACTTGGAGGCCAGTGTCTGGAGTCTGACCCCAGCTTCCCAGGCCAATGTTTGGGGCAATGCCTTCAGCTCCCAAGGAGTTACTTTTAGTTTGCATGACTGTGTCCGAGATCAATATCTGTCCCCACAAGTACAGCAAAGGGTGATTTTCCTTCACTTGACGTGCAAAGAAAAAGGGGTCATGCTAGGAACACTGTTCTCTTGAGGAAAGATAACAGCATGGAAAAAAAAAAAGTAACAGCAGGGAAATGTTCAATCAATCCTGGAGCATTAAGGTGGCACATCAATTTGTGCAGCAGTAGCTGTCACTGTGTGGAAGCTGGCACTGGTCCCATTGTTTATCCAAAGAGATTTGACTTATTTTGTGAGCAACAAAAAACTCACACAGTACCTAGGACCCCCTTCTCCTCTCTGATAAACCTTTATTATTATTTCTATGACAAGAGAGGTCTATTTCAAGCTTAAGGCAGGCTGGATAAAAGCAAAGAGTTCAATCAATAGCAGGATCCCTTTCCCACTTATATTAAAGAATGATTGAAGAGGAGTTAAAGACAGGTAGGCAAAGACAATTTCAGCAGTATCACTGAACTGCTGAGACACGAAGCTTGGCTCTTTTACCTTTCTCTGACCAGGAATTAAATATCTTTTCTTTTGTCAGATATACAGTGCAGGAAACAAGATTGTGGAGGTGTCCTCAGATTTACATCAGTGTGATTGTGATCTGTATTATTATCAGGATAGTGTTTTATATTGCTGTGCTTCTGTAATTCTCATTGAAGGGTATCTCTTTGAGGTACAGTAAATAGTACCTGTTTTGAGAAGCTCTTTACATTTCTGCACTTGAAATATTGATGATTGTTTTAAGCTGGTATAATAGCATATCATATTTCATGAAACTATTGCAAAACTGCTCATGCACAAAACTACCTGAAGTGATACTCAAGGTAAAGACTGCAGAGGCTTTTAAGAATAGCAAGAAATTGCAAGAGTTGGTGCCACTGGTGTGACTCATTTCAGAACCTCCTTGCTGAAGTTTTCCTCCAACACACACATTGACCTTGACGCATGAAGCACCCACTGCCTGGAGAACTTTTCCAGTCCAGCCTAGCAGAGAAACAAAAGGTGCACTGCTGGAACAAAGGAACACATATTTAGTCTGAACTGTGTAATTCTGTGTTTCTGTAGGTTTAACACTAACATCCATTCTTCTACCTAATTTCTAACTTGTGATGCTACATGTACTCCTCTGTATTTCAGACATATTGAAATGGTGGGTGGTTTTGCAGACCATATGTGCTGTAATCTCTAGACACATCGCAGCATGTTAAAGATGGAGAATCAGATGCAGTCCTCAGATTGAATTTTTGGTTCCCTTGTTTTGTGGGTTTTTAACAGATTCGCCATAAAGTTAATTGAATTCTGCCTTCATTCAGCTTTAAGCAGATGTGTAAGTAAGAACTTTTCATGGAATTTGTTGTGACTTGAAATGAAAGGTGAGATAGCCAGCAAAGAATTGTTCACAGTTCAGTGAGAATCAGGATTAAGCAAGGGTCTAGTTCTTAATTCACTTTGAAAGTTTCAAAGTCACCCCCCTCCTCCATGTTGTGAAACATCAGAGTACAGGATGCCTACTAGATACTATTAATTTCTAGCTTTATGCACTCTGGCATGCATGATTGGCTCATGAAGTAATGACTGTTTTAAACTATGATGTAGAAAGAAATGAGTATTACTGTGAAGCCTTAACCAATTTTAGAATCAGCCTGTAGCCAAATTTTTCTTGAATTTTTTCATGAGAATCTCAGCTTGATTTTAAAACATTAACAGCGTTAAGAACTTCACATATGTTTTAGAGAACCAGCTGAAGTGTGCAGGGTTCTCTGCATGGATCCCAGCTCACTTATTTTCATATTTGGCTGCATGTAATTATAGAGGATGGTCTTTTTCATATTTTGCTTTTTTGCAAAGCTTATTTTAAAAAATCAAATTGACAATTAGTCAAATAATTTTAAATACCTTTTAGTTATCTCCACGGATTTAAAGATGGTGTCTCTGAAGACTGAAAAAGAGCCATGCAGAAACCCTCTGTTGGAAATAGAAGCTCATCTGATAATTTTACAAGACTGTTTCCCGTCACCCTTTCATTATATTAAGCATGTCAATGCCACGCAGATATAGCTCCAGTCTCTGCCCGAGACTGACCTGGATGCTAATGGTGTATTTTTGCCTTGGGTTATTATTGCAAAACTGCTCATGCACAAAACTCTTGACTCTTTAACTCTTTTTTACTCTACTCTTTACTCAATTTAAGCAGTCCTCTTCATCCTTTCCAAAGAACTATTTCCAGAAGGACACTTCCCGTGTGGTTAATCAAGGCTTAGAAGAACACATTTATCTCTTAATTTAACTAAGGGCTATAAATATTAAAAAGAAGTGAATTTCAGATGAAGTAAAACAAAACCAGAAAGCTTCAAGGATATTATCCTAAAATTATAATCTGGGCATATTGCAGAAATCAGGCAATTCTCATCTACATGAGTGTTTAGAAGTGCAATCACTACCTGTTTGTACCAGACCATAAACACTGAAGGCCTGAAACAAAAGCTAAACAACTTCAATTAATAAAAACTCTGCAAGAAAAATTTGCAAGCACAGGTTTGAAATGTGCACATCAAATATTGCTCATTTAAAGTTTTATATCCAATGGTGCCATGGTAGTGTTAAAATTTGTGTCTCAGCTGGATTGGGGTGATCCCCCAAAACCTTCACTTACACCCAGCTCTCAATAAAACTATAAATTGCACAATTTTTTTAGGCTAGCAGCCTGTCAAATTAGTGATACTATTAGTGAAGAAAATAGCGTCTTCAAATTATTACCACTGCAGTCTTCTGAAGGAGGAAATTACACCACAGGGATGTAACAAATCTGGGGGTCCTGACTTACAGAAGATGACTAAAATGTATGTTTGAACAAGACTGACAGTGAGCACACAATCCACTGTAGAAAGCCTTTGGCTTTAGTTTCAAGACCTTTCATACTCCACATCCCAAAATATCCACAGAGTAAGGCAGAAGGTATTATTGGTATGCTGCTGAGACATGACATGCTAGCCTATTATGCATCAAGTGTGGTTTATTAAACACGACCTCTGGTAAGAGCTCTGGTGCAGAGTTTGTGTATTTATTACAAAAACCCAACACAAGCAACCAGAACCCCAAGCCACCCACACCTTCATGATCAGTACCTTTCATTTCATTAATTGCCCTGAATGCAGATAAACACAGTAAAAAAGATTAAACAGAGTATAGCACACCTACTCAATGTTACATGGCCACCACTGTAACACCATCCATGGTGTTCCCACAGGTGTGCTGGGAGTAGGAGCCTAACTGAGATCCTTTAATTAAGATCTCAGAGTGCTGCCAGCCGAGCTGGTGCTGCATACCTAACCAGACCACCTACTTCCTGCTAGGTGACAACCACGTGCAGGTATTCACAGACAGATTTGATGCTGCTGTGCCAATCTCCACAAAGTGCTATTAAATAAAACTCTTCAGTTGTAGCTTACCAGTAAAGAGTAACATTTCTCTCCAGCTTAAGTATTTGTAAGGCATCTACCAACTCAGTGTGCAAGCAGTGCTTAGCCATCTGTGAGCCAGGGAGACGTTTCTGGACCAGTGTTATTTACAGAAGCAACAGGAGCACTTCTGCTGAATGCATGCATTTGGGCAAGACACTTCATAGATATTCTGTATAGGAGGCAATTTTCCTGGTCATTCAAGAACACTTAGAGGAAAATGTGCATTTATATCCAGTGAGATGAACTGGCAGAGCTCTCTCTTGGGGTCCATGCTGCACCCCAAGAAATGTGGGAAGCCATATAACCAGAGAGGAGCATCCCTGCCCCCAGCTGTACAACCATCCATCTTTGGAAGTTGCAGGGTGCCTGCCAGCTTTAAACTGGCCAAAGTTATCTAAACTTCATCTGATATTTCTATCACCGGAAGAGTCTCTCCTCTCTCCATCCTTATCTGCCCTAAACACGTCCCCCTCATATTGTTATTACATTATAGCAATATAAACTATAAAATATAGCTAATTATGGCAATGATCTTGGTTTTAAATGTTATTTCATTTTAATATATGAAAACTTCAGGGTAGAAATAGTTCTTCCTTTCCCCCCTCTTCATTAGACAGAGTCTTAAACTAGATGCTAGGTCTCAAGTTAGTACAATTTGTTTCTCTAGAGATGTAAGTAAAACTACTTTTTGAAACCAGAAGAGTTAAATCAGCAAAACCCCATATGGATACTTTTATTTTAAACCAAATACTTTAAGAATTGTTTTTGGCTAAGGTAAAATATGCTACCCTTACAGCATGATCTAGGGGATTTACATCTGTTGAAATAATTCCACAGAAAAACGTAAAATGCAGATGATGAAGCAATAGATGAGTCCTTAGTGCAGTTATTTTCATGACTCCCAGTGTTGGTTCAGGTGGTTTCTCACAGTGTAACTCTTGTCCCAAAGTATATAAGGATGTAGAAGTTTTTATTCTGGTAAAGGGAAACCAAAGGAAAGAAGCCAGCTAAAGAAGATTCAGGAGGAAAGAAAAGCATTTCAGGAAAATACTTGGCCTAAAGATTGTGTGGTTGCCCCCAGTATGTTTAAACATCTGTCTGTCATGTGGGAATTTGGGAAAAAGTTTCACTTAAAACATGAAAAGAAATAAAAACATTAATTGTAAACTATGCCCATTGTAAAGTAGGCCCACCCATTACACTTGTGGTTATTAACTTTATAAGTGCCAGCAGCACACTGAGAAAATGCATAGAGAAAGATCATTCCCTACAGAGCTGCGTCTCATGGCTCAGCTGTGAGCTTCTGAGCCCCACAGATCCGACACTTTGACAGAAACAGCCGTGGGTGGGTTTGAGGACCTGCCCTTGCCAACTGGTGCTGGAACTCAGAAATAACACGTCAAAAATATGGATTGAAAAACCCGAGAAAAAGGAGAAAGAGCAAAGAAAATCCTACCAATACGCTATACTTCTTCCTCATACATACAGCATGGTAATTATATTAAATGCTGTAAATTAAGAAGAGTACATATAAATACGTACACGTTTATGGAGAGAGATATATTTAGTCTAGGTTGAAGATGCAACATTTTAGGAGGGCTTGGAAGCCCACAGTCAGGAAAGCACTATAGCTTTTAAGTTTAAATATGCATTCTAATGATCAATATTTAGCAAAGCTTACTGCAACACATGGGGAGTCCCACTGGTGCTAACACAGACGTTGTAAGTTGGTTCTGATCTGAGCATGTGTTTAGCTGACCTGGATGCACAGAAAGATGAAGTTTGCAAACAGGCTTAGGGAACGTATCTTTTAGTGGTTTAGCACAAAAGAACATATAGAGATGGAATTAAATTTTTGTTCAGTTTAATATTCTTTACCATAAACCTAAATGCAAGTTATGTCCATATTAACAACAACAACAACAACAAAAACCCCAAAACAAAAAACAAACAAACAAACAAAAAACAACAACAACAAAAAAAACCCCACCAAAAAAACCCCCACATGAATTTGAACTAGAACATTTCCTCCAGACTTCTCTCCTTAGAGGCAGGTTCTTTGCTGGTGCAAATTTCCATAATTTAAATGAGTTACAGCTGCTTACACCAGCTAGACTTGGTCCCATCTATCACCTCTATTATCTAGATAATGTGGAAAATAATCTGTTCAGAGCTTTCATTTTGAAAACAATGTCATGTTACAATTCTCAGCAGAGTCCAAAGGCTCCCCAAAGCCATGCATGAAAAATAAACTGTAACCTTTTAAGATTTCCAAGCTGTATGATAAATAATACTGAACTAATAATAACTCAGAGAGAAAGAAAAGCACTGTTTATCTTATTTTTCTGCTTTAGGGGAAAGAATCTAGGTAGCAGATTTTGTCATGATTTTATAGCTCATTTTCTGTTCTACAGGTTTCTTTCTTTGTGCTCATAGATTGTAATGACTTTTGCAAGAGAAATAAATTGTATTTCCATGGGAGCTGGGGCGTTAGGCAAATTGCAAAAGATGATGATGAAATTTGGACTAAGCTCACAACACGCTCTAGGTCTTGATGATTTAAAAACATTCCTTTGGCAATAAAAATCAAGTCCTTAAGTGCAATCCTAGCAGCCTGCCTGAAAACAAAAAACATACACAGGATTATTCTGGTTTGATTTATAGTGCTTTTGCCTACTGGAAAACTTAGTGCAAGAAGCTTGCCAAGGTCAGTGCTTCTGCTTTCAGATTTCTTTATGAAAAAGGAGAAAGCAAGCTGCACTTCCAATTTTTTTTAAAGGCTCTGGCGCAACGCCAGCCACTAGGCATTCAGGAGGTGTTCTGTAATCCATTCAACTGTAACATAAAGTTTTGTAAAAGGTATGCTAGCATATTCTGCACTGGCTGTGCTAATCAGTAATGTTCCATTAAATTGGCCACTGTCATATTAAAGAAAGATCTACACAGTTTGTGCCCTCTTGTAACAATAATATTTGACAATAATTATAGTGATACCAAGGTGTAGGTGGTCCAGTTGGCAAGAATAGCACAATATTTCTCTTTAATAGTGACTTGATCAAACATGTGTGGGTGCTTTGTTGAGGCTTGAAGAGGATTATAATAGCTGAAATAAGATGAGATAATTTGCTGACAAAGTTGTTTCTTCTTTAGGAGAACACATCCTTCTGTACATGTGTGTGTGTGTACATGAACATCCCCCACACAACCACCTCCCAGAGAAAATAACCCTTAAGCAGCTGTGCACTGAGAATGCTGGTGGGGTGGAGCGCTCTGCCAGAGGGAAAAGGGAAAGCATGCCAGGCTTTGTCTTTTTGGGAAGAAGCTTTAACAAACAAGGGTACAGCACTGAAGTTTCTGTCCTCAATGAACAAATGGTGACTGTGACATGGCAGACTTTGTTCAAGGGTAAGTTTTGTTCAATACTGCAGGGCCACCTTCCCAGACAGTCATGTCTGCCACGTGCTACAATTTGCCATACTTTACTTACACCCGCACAATAAATAAAACAAGCCAGAGCACTGAAATGATCACGATTTAAGAAGACAGCAAACCTCTCCATCCTCACTGCCTGCAGAACACAGGAGTGAGCCATGAGCTGCAGGAGCTCCCAAGCCTCCTTGGTGTCCTCCCAAGCACCCACATTGCCCCCTCCTGTGCTGAACTCCCAGCCCCAGAGTCACATTATTCACCGGGCCAGACAGCTCTACAGTGCAGCCCCACCAGGGGCTGGGGGACAATTCTCACCAACAGCTTAGCTCAGAATTTTTAACGGCATTCTTGACAGACTGTTGTGTCACAAGGCCCTTCTGCATCCTTAGCCTGCCTTAGCATGGCAGGCGAGGCCAGTGAAAAATGGCAAAATGAGACTGCTGCTGCTGCTGGAATAAGCAGCACCCAGGAAATGGCCAGTGGTGGGAGCTGGAGTTGTGGTTTTGGTGTTGTACAGAGTTGTCTGTGTGTGTGTAAAATGAAAGAAGCCTCAGCTTTCAGAAATAAATGTTTGAGAGGACACAGGAACACAGAATGGCTGGGGTTGGCAGGGACCTCAGGAGATCATCTAGCTCAATGCCCCTGCTCCAGCAGGACCAGCTAGAACTGGTTGTCCAGTAAATTGTTGTCAGGTTTTGAGAATCTCCACAGCTGGAGACTTCACAGCCCCTCTGTCCAACTTACTCCAGTGTTTGACCACCTCCACAGTTAAGTGCTCTTTTGTGTTCAGATGGAGTTTCACATGTGTCAGTTTGTCCCCACTGCCTCTGTCCTGTCTCTGGGAACATGCAGCCTGAGCCAGGTGAATGATATGACAATTCACACAGTGAATTCTGGATTCATGGAAGTCTGCATGGACACAGCAATCAGCCTAATGAAGAAACCTGTGCAGTTAAAATCTCTCTGAGGGGAACTGTATTTTTTTCTTCATTTCTCTCTACTCCTTTCCAGTATCCTGTCCAGTTTATCAGGAAAGCCTAGTGTGGACATCTGCAAAGTGACAACTTGAATACACTGAAATGCATGGAAGAAGTGAAGAGGGGCTGCATTTGCTGGTGCAGTGTGGTAAGGATGCTACCTGGGCTATCTGTGGAAGTGTCAGATTTTCTTCAGCTGTTCATGAAAGGTGAATATAATCAATGCTTCAACTTGCTTAGCCAGTTCACAACCTAAAATTGAATTTTTACCATGTTGATTTAAATAATTTGGTAATTTCTTTTTTTGTGAGAAGAATAAAAATTACTATTCTGTCAATTTCCAGATGTTTTAGCCCCTTCTTAAAACAATAACATAACTAAAACCGACTGCCCAATTTCAATGAAGCCCTGTATTCAATCCCTGGTAGTGTGTACCCACCGCCTCCAGCATTTTACAATGCAAACCAGTCGTTAGCAATCAGAAAAGAAGACAGAGCCTGGACTAGCATTTCCCATTGCACTTACTGGTGGTACCTTAGGAGGTTATGGAGAGATAGTGCACAAACTCCCTGTGATTTCCCCTCCTTTTCCGCAGTGTCTCTTTTGTGTACCCTTGGTGGTATTCAGAGGACACCAGGTGATGCGAGTGCACAAAAATCCACAAATGTTCACCCCCCAGGAAATCTGCCCCCCACACACAGAGTGATACATTAAGCCATTGATTCAACACAGATGCAAGGGAGCACAACTGCTCCGTGCTCCAGCACGGCCACCAGCTCCCGGGCTCAGTGCAGCTGCTGATGTCCCGACCAGCACACAGGGCCGCACCAGATCACAGCCTGAGCTGATGTGGTCATGGGCATATTTTCTGTGGTTGTTCTGTTCCTCACCTCCACCTTCACTTCGTGCTGAGAACACTTTCATTTGAGACAGTGAGACCTCAGAAATCACCTGTTGCACTTCTGCTCTGACTTTTCCCAGGGAGGACAAGAAATCCCTTATGGGGTAGAGCTTATTGCTCCCTGCTCCTGACCCCCTCAAATCTGGAAGCCTTCCCTGGATAACTTCCAGCAACTATCTCATATGGCAAAATAGGCTTTTCTCTCTTTGTCCTAGAATATGTTGAAAGGAACTGACAACAGCAAATCAATAAATTAAATAACTAGCAGAGAAACTAGAGAGAGACAGCAACTGCTAGTGAGTGATACTGCAAGATGGTCACTGGTTAAAACAAACAGGCCAAGTTCTAGTTAGTCTTCAAAGATTTTAAAGAACCACTTTACAATACTAATACTATACGGTCCGTAAAATGATTTCTGAAAAGTTCTAGATAATTTGGAGATACAAGTTATTATCCTGTCTTTGATTTGTTAATTCTCAGTAACCAGGAGGTGTGAGCAGGAATGTTATTAAAGCCACCTGAAAGCATGTAACTGAATTTTAATTAGATGATGTTATAATTGTGTGCTAATTCTGACAAATGCTTTGATGACTTTTCTCTGAAACAACAGAAAAAGAATATTTTGTTTCTTTTAAGTTCTAGTGTTTTGATACAGTTTGTGAGCTCAGTAACTCCAGCCCATGTTCCCGCTCTGTGTATTATCGACAGATGAGCATAAAAAATAAGTGGGCATTAATTTCCATAGGTGTAACTATAAAATAGTGTGAGAGAGATTTTAATCACATTAAATAAAGTAATTTGCCCTCTTTCAAGATAAAACACATCAACAAAACAGTCCAGTATTTGTAATTTGGAAGAAGTATTTGGAGATGAACCTGATTCAGATTAAAAAGCAGTTCTAAATTCTTTCTCCTTTAAAGGTCATACCTGCTTTAGTAGGCTAATTTTAAACACATCTGAGACACTATTCAAAGTTATGAGATCAGAGCTAATGGGTTCATTCACCCATCATCTCATTTTTTCTGTCCTTAATGGGTGCTTGAAAAAAAAATTTTGGATTTTTGTCATCCAAAGAGGAACTAACAGTGAGCATGAATGAATAAGCAGTTTTCACAGAGGAGACAGTTTGATTTGCCCTATCTGACTGCTCAAGGCATGGGGCATCCTGCTCAGCTAAAAGATGCTGGAACCTCCACTCGTGTGTCACAACACTGGGTATCCTCCTTGCATGGGTGGTTAAGTTTCATGTGAGGGTTGAACAGTCAGCAGCCAAGGCACCCCGCAGGTGTGAAGCCTCAGCACAAGCAGGGGAGCACCCTTTATGTGCCAGCAGAACCTGCCTTTGCTGGAAAGTGAGAGCAGCTCAGCAAGTGTAAGGCAAAGGTTCTCGGGAAGTTTACACTGGTTTTTCAAAAAGAGACAGCTGGCCACCATCACTGGAAGCTGAAGCCAACATGCAATTTAAATCAGACCACAGGCAGAGATTTATCTGTGTTCCATCTGTAATGCGGGGATGAGACTGAACTGTGCAACTTTGTGTTTGTGAGGTACCTTGAGACTGGGTGGAAGTCCAGAAGGGAGTGCCAAAGATCCTGTTATTATGAAAAGCCACTCAAAGATAAGCAAATGTTGATGTTAGCAAAAACATCAACTTCCAAAGCCTTTTAAAATTCTTTTATGAAGTAAATTAATTTACATATGAAATACCACAAATGTATTTTCTTTGGTAACGGCAAATTATCTTCCTATCAAGTAAGTACAGATTGCAGAAACCTAATTGGACTTTAAAAACTTGTGAAAAATTATGGATGTTATATTTTATACATGTAAATGTTTGATTTTGTTTAAAAAACAATCCCCTACCAAAGGAAAAAATCAATACATTTTATGTACATGAAGCTAAACATAAATGTCCCTATTGTGGCTTCAATTTGTTTCTGTAACTTCCATTGGCAGCAATGGATGCTGTGTATATATCCAACTGAGCGACGTATTGTGTTAGCAAGAATCTCACAATTACAGACAATTACCTTTTTTTTGCACCTGGTGCTTACAAGCATTCTTTGTTAGTTGGATTTCTTGAAGAAGGAAAGATTTTTATGTAAATCTCTAATGTCTCCTGAAGTTAAATAACCCCAAAACCCCACAACAACAGAGCAGAACTACAAAAAATCACAACTCTCAAAACACCACGTCATGGTGGTGTTCTAAACTGCACAGAAGTAAAGAAGCTCTAGGTATAAACAGCTTCTCTGTTTAGAAAGAAACAAAAGAAGGAATACCAAAATAAATATCAGAAGTCTGAGTCTCTGGGTTATGCAAACATGTACTGCAAGGGACCTGGTTCAAGAAATCCTTTTCCACCCACTCTTCTGCACATGTGCCCCCTGCAGCAGTTTATAACAAGTCAAGTTTGAGTGCTCCTGTAACACAGGAATTACCCTTGTTCTTCAGAGCATCAAAGAGGAAGGTCTGTCAAGAGATAGAGACCCTTATTCCCCAGATGCTATTACACAGAAATGGCAGCAGTCCCAACATCCAGGCTGAATAATAATTTCAGTTGTTAAAGAAACTTGTGGCATTTTTTGAAAGGCTGCAACACTTCCACCACTTAAGGTAAAATGCTAAAAGTTGACAGTGACAAAATACCTGTGATTAGGAACATGCTCTTTACTCAGCCTGTATTTTTCTCTTTCAGTTTGGATAAGTTATTAACTTCTGAACTTTGCCACTTCCTTTGAAGCATCTGCAGTATTCTAGAAATTTTGTGTGTTCAGCCAAAACCCTAGCAAACATTGTAATGTTCGGCTCATGTCTGCCGAAGTATCAGCAGTGCCACATGCTAAACTGGGAACATGTGGACACTGATGCAGCAGAGAGAAATAGAGGGAGGAATACAGAACATCTCCTCCCGCCCAGAGCTTCTGCTCACCCCTCTCCACTCTGACACAGCTGAACCTGTGGGCCGTACTCCTGCTATGATGTAGTTCCCTCTCCCCACCCCTCCAACAAAATGAGAAATTTCCTTTGGGTTTCCTCAGTGAGCATCCAACACTAGAGGCCAATACCAGAAACTAATGTGTCTCTTCAGAATCACAGTTTCTTCTATTGCAAACCAATTTCAGTTCAATTGAACTAATTGCAACTCAGTAGAATACTCTGTCTTTGGAAAAGTACAGAACTGCATACACAAAAGCATATTTAAAATAACCTTTCTAAAGTAAGTGTAGGTACTTGAAATGCACAAAGTGGCAGATCAGTCTGGCACTTGACCTCAACTCAGCCCTCTTGCATGTACGGGTATGATGCAGTCTTTAATTATATGGTTACATAATTATATTTCCACAGAAACCCAGATTTCTTCAGTGGAGTGGGATATAGAATGAAAGCATATGGCTTTAAAAATGTATTTATGGTAATTTAAAGAGATTAAAAAACAACCAGTACTGAAAAGATCATTTATCTCAGCAGTAGCAGATGGGGCTCCTGCTGAGATCAGGACTTCATTGTGCTCTGCTCCGTACATGCACATTAGATCAGACAGCAGTTGTTCCAAAGACTTTACAGTCTAAGTAGGGCAGTCAGGCAAAACTACAGGAAAAGGAATTATTTCCTTCGTGTTACTAAGGGGGAAGTGGACATACTGAAGCACAAATAAGTTAAAGCAAGGTCAAGTGACTGAATTCAGCTTTGTTAAGGTGAAACCAATTTTAACCCATTACTACTGGCCTCCTGATCTTACACTGATTAGAGCTACTGGTCTGTAAGAGGAATATAGTTCTAGGCATTCACAGATTTAGAGATTGGAAAGTGTTATTACCATGTGCTAGGTTTGTATTAGTAGTTTCCCATTATTCGAGATATCTCTAAGTATGTGAAGGGAGGTGTTAGAGGATGGAGCCAAGATCTGCTCAGTGGTGACAAGCAATAGGAAAAGAGGAAATGGACAGAAACTGATGCACAGGAAATTCCACCTGAGCATGAAGAATTTCTTTACTGTGCAGCGACCACTCACGGGAACAGGTTGTCCAGAGAGGCTGTGGAGTCTCCCTCACTGGAGATATTCGAGAACTGGCCGGACACAATCCTGTGCTGTGTGCTCTGGGATGGCCCTGCTTGAGCAGGGAGGTGGGACCAGGTTCACCCCTGTGGTCCCTTCCAACCTGACCCATTCTGTGAGGTGCTGCTGTACTTGTTTATCAATGTTACAACTGTAACAGTGTTGCTTTTCCCTTCATGGCCAAGTCAAGCCAAGCTGCTCATTAACCTTGCTCTAGTATATTAATTTCGTTATATAAAATTAAAAATTATCAACTAATATTTCCTCCTAAGAGAGGAAAGTTAAGAAATGGCTTCACAAAATAAACTAAGTTTAGCAGCCTTAGAATTACCAACTGGCTGCGTATGCATGTTACACAAGTATGACACGTTTTAATTGAATTCACAAGTTCTTTGCAAAAGAGAAGCAAAGCACTGCTAACAAACAGTGTGCGGAAGGTCAGGGCTAGGGATAATTTGTCTCTTCAAGTATCAACAGTGACTAATAAAAACCATGCAGCAATCTAGACCAAGTAGAGTGGATTCAAGAATTTCAAGATCTGAAAAAATCTGATGAGAAAGGATCAGTGAAATTTTGCTTATCCAGGAAACGGTTTGTCAAAGAACAGAGATTTCCTTTAGGCTAGTAAAACCTCTCAGCTGACAACTTCTAGACAGCCTTTCAGACAGCCTGCCAAAAGACTTCTTAGTTCTCCTTTGTCTGCTTTCTCTCACCCAAATATGCTGCAGAACAGTTAGTTAAAGGGAGTTCTTTGGAAAGGTGTGTGCGGGTTAGAGATTTTGAACATAAAATCACTTAATAATGTAATGTTATTTCAAAAGAACATTATGCTTGGTTGCTTATGCAGGCATCTGACCTGCAAAATCCAGTGTATTTCTTCTTCTGGAAAGTTGGAGCAAGAGCATTTTTATTATGTGCACGTGTGTGTTCCAGGTAAAGTAAGAAGATACAATACATTGTTCAATTCAATTAGTATGTTTAAAAAAAAAGTTTTGCAACACAGATCTCACATTTCCTTTACAGATATGAATTTCCAAACAAAATTTTCATCTACAAACCAATATGAACTGCAGTGCTTTTCAGGCCTCAATGATACAGGTAATATAGAGAATGTAGCTAAAGTCATTTGTTGAAACAGAAGAATCATTATCTCATCTTTTGCATGCTTTTAACCATCTGTAGGACATATCTGAAGAAACCTTGCCATTGTAATATTATATAATTTGTTAACATTACTACATATTTCAAAAGAGCAAACCTGTTTAGGTGCACAAGGAAAGCCTGTGGTCTGAATAGACTTAGTCAGACTTTTTCTAATCATCTCTATCAGACCTTGACTCAGAAAGAGCATTCCTACTACGGATACCTTTATGAAACTCTTAGAAGATTCTGGGTCAAGCCTTTGAATCTACAAGGGGAATCTTGAAGCCCAATTCTGCTTCTTTCTCACAGCTCTTTGCTATAGTTTATGGCAATAGAAGTGGCAATCTTCTTTTACACTTACCCTGAACAGCTCTGAAAATGAGACTAGCTGGTTTAAATAGAATAGGAAAGGGTGTGGGAATGTAGAAATTCCCAGTGTTGGCAAGATCTCAGCATTTATAGGATGGAGATATAAAATTGTTACTTCTGGTGCAAAGTGTTGCAATCAAGAGCAGATTTCAGAAGACAAGAAAGTGACACAACCATGTCTGACATCTTGCAGCTGATACACAAAGTAAGATTAATATAGAAGAACCAGAAAAGGCAGAGACAATTATGATGCACAGTATTTCAAAAGACTTCCAAAACTCAGTCATCTTGAAGCAGCATTTAAAAAAAACAAACAAAAAAACCTTCACCACCAAATTAAGTCCCTTATCTGTCTTTTTATATGTTTAAAAAAGCTGAGCCTGGAACTCTTGTAATAAGAGGCCTCCATTGTTACAACAGAAGTTGTAACAGTTTTATTTCTTTGTAGAATTGCTGGGCTGGAAATGTCTATAAAATACGAGAAAATACTGTTCAATTACTAAAAGTTGCAGAGCATTACAGCATAGTATTTTTATGCACAGTGAAGTTATGTTCTACAAGATATTCCTGAACAAGAGCATTTGAGCCTGTCCCTCAAAACTGAGTCCTCAATGCAGGCTTGAACAATTTAGCAAGAAAAACATGAACAAAGCCTTCAAGAGAAAACAGATACAGCACTGTCTGAAAAAGTGAGTCACATTATTTTACACAGGTGGTTAATTTCCCATCACATAAACAGAAAAGATAAGACACTTTACTTGCAGAGCAGCACAGTCATTGTCTTCAAGTAATTTGGGACTAAATTTAGTTACATATATATTTACCTATCACAGTGAAACCAACATCATCATGGTACTTCTTTGGTTTTTACTCTGAAATTTCTGCTGATTAAAAAACTTGAAAGACTACATTTGTTTTCTCATAAGCTTCTGTCTTTTAGGTTATAAAAACAAAATAAAAACTGCATATGATTCATATGCATTTGATTCAGAACTATGTGACTCTTTAGCAGGTAACTAGATGTAAAACAATAAAGGCGGCTCATCTGGCTGAAGTGAGGAAAATATTATCCTGGAAAAAAGGTATGATGAGCTCCTTGAGTAGCAGTACAGGATATGAGCAGAGAAAGTCAGCTTTGCAAAAAGAAGCAGAGACACAATATCATAATGATGTATAGTTAAATCTTTAACATAAAGAAATAAACATAAATAATCTATTAGACTGCATAGGAATTAAAAAGAACTCTTTTATCCTCAGTATGACTTTTGCGTACTTCATAACCCCCAGCACAGTTTCCTTTACAGCGCATTTAGTCCATATCTGCACCATAAGTCTATGTTGCTCTGATCAGCCTCTCCACCAGCCAAGTGTTTCAGATGGTTTTCAAAGCAACACATCTGCTCATGGAGACAAAGTCACACCTCATGCTCTGATGAGGACAGTGGTGGCGTCAGAGCCTGCAAGCGAGTGGCTGCCCACAACTGCTGCCAGGAACTCTCCCTTGGTGTGGTCACACCAACTCTCTGAACTAGAGATTTGTTTGTTTTGAGGAAAACCAGGGACTTGAGGGGCTGATGCAGCAAACCAGAGAGAAGATGATAGGGGTTCATTTCTGATGCCTCAATCCACCTTAGCTGTGCCAAGAGCATAAAGCTCAATAGAGTGAGCCTTACTTTTAGGGTATCTTTTTTGGTCAGTTTTACATCCTGCTCCATTTACGCTATGGGATTTTATTCACTCGGTAATGTTTTGATAGTTGTGCTGGTTTATATAATTGCTGCCCTTAGCTGTTCATTTCTGCCCCTGTGTTACCCCTCTCTCATGCCAGCACAATCATTTCTCCAGCTGATTTTCTCAGTTCATTTTACTGTGCAATCTGGCTTGCAGTTAGCAGGAGAAAATGTG
>VYZQ01015098.1:15059-30570 GCA_013400655.1 Mystacornis crossleyi | reverse complement strand
CTATTAACAAGAACCTGAGTTACTCTTGCTTTCTGGTGGCAAGTCATAACCGGGGAGAAATACTCTTTCCTCAAGAACTAGTGCTGATCAGGCCTAAAAAATACGACCTTTGGATAAAATATTAAACATAATTTTTGTTTTCAGAACTTTGGCTGTTCCTTTTCCAGCTTCATGTGTAAGACAAAGCAAGGCTTCAGGCTTGGATGGAGCAGTGGATGCTGAGGAAAGTTTTTTGGGTCACTATGCCATAATTGTCTGAATCTTTCATTCACCTTAAGCTCTTCCTCCTGTGGTGACCTTGGTGCCATTTCTGGTCTCTGTGCATGACTGATCCCAAATTCTGGCATTTGTATGGTTGCCAGCATGGATCTGGTTCAGTATGGTTTCCTTGGTCTGGTGTTAAAAAAAGTTCTGTTGGCTACAGCTAGCTGCTTCCTGCTGAAAATGTCGTTTTATGAGGCTTTTACAAATTTTTGGCCTGCTGAGATGTCTTCTGTTGTTCAGAGGACAGCCCCTCAAGCCCACTGCTTCTAAAGTAAGGGAGCAAATTGTGACAAGTCAGAGTCAAATTCAGCTAGAGTTTGTACGTGAGGAGGCTCTGGGGGAAAGGATAGCTTTAGTCTGCCAGGAGAGAACTCATTAGTAGGAGGATGTTCGTGGATTTCTACAAGCCTGCAGGATAGCTGACTGGCCACAGCAGGAGGAAGTTATGCTAATGGTTGCTTTTTTCCTGTTATCTGCAGCTGATCTTTGAAAGGTGTTATGCTTCTCAGAGGCCTGTTTCCTAGTGTTTCCTTTTTATTTTTTTACCATGTGACTGGTTTTAATGTATGCATCACCTTTAATACAGACAGTGGTTGCACTCTACAGTGCATTATAAGAATCTCTTCTTAAATCCAGGAGGACTGACAGTATCCACCTGATAAATTTCTGAATGTGCAAAGAACCAAAACCTCTTTTCTAATTTTAATACAAAAAATACAAATATTACTGTTTTTTAAATTTAGTTTTGGTGTCCTCTTTAAGGCTGTCAATTTGGTCCTGAACACTACTTTTTCTCCTCTGCTACAAGAGGTATTTCTAGGAACTGATAACTCAATAGGGTTTTTTAAAAGTGTTGTGAGGCTTATTAAAATGAATTTTTTAACTTAAGGCAAATGAGAAAGATTAAATGTTTTTAAGAGCATCTTCATTTCTTTTCAGATAACCCCATAACAGTTCATATTTTTCAATCATTAGAAAATGTTCATATTCCTTAGTACATATTTAACAGACTTACAGATCTGACAGATAATAAATTATTTTCAAATTCAATCCACTAGAAATCTGCAGTTCTTTTTAAAACACCAGTAAAGTTTTCAGAGGGAGAACTATGCTTTGCAATGTAGTAGCACCCAATGTATTGTCCTGTACTCTTCTGTACATAGACTGGAGTTAGATTTCAGTGCTGGTAATCATTCCATGGAGATGTCTTTTACAGAATAGAGAGGCAATAAAATAAGATATTCTGTAGTTAAAAAAACTCCCAAATATTATCAAGCAACTCATATGAAAAGTCAACAACAAAATCAAATATAGCATTTCCTCAGTGTTTCTGCTGCAGCGGAGTCCAAGTTACAAATTAATTCCTGAGGAGCCAACAGCAGTTTGCTTTGCATTCATGGTGGGTTCCAGGGTACCTTATGAATGGAGTAAAAAAATTTCTGTCAAACCACTGCGGCTTTGTCTGGAGTGTCATCAGACTGGCAGAGCTCAGTAAACGTGGTGCCTGTTTCTTTGCAGCGCTGTTTGAATTACTGAATTTGATTTACACACCAGAGCAGGTTAATACTGATGATGCCCAGTTGCAAGAGGAGTGGAAAGTTTTGCTTTAAATATTACATGATTTTTTTAAAGAATAAGTTGAATTCCAGTATAATTCCAAAGGAAATAAATGAGAATCCAGGGGGCTGCTTTGCAGACCTCCCATCATATTAGCTTTCCATGTCAAGAAACTCTTTATGAAGCATATTTTTTGGGTTTCTATTGGTTTTCTTATTGATATTCAGAAGAAATATTGAGTCTGTCCAATCTAGGGACTTGTGCTCAGTTTTACTCCCTAAACTATATGCCTCTAATAGTAATCTATTTGTTATGGGCTGGGTTGTTTGGGTTTTTTTACTTTAAATATTTTTAAACCTTATATATACAGGAGTGAGTGGAAATAACCTTTCCTGAGAGCCTTGTTGTGTTTCACCATTTACAGTTTTGGGATAGTGATCTTCAGTTTAAGAGCCAACATTGCTCTTCTTAAATGAGCAGAATCTGATTCTTCCTTCCTTTCAAAGTCATGTGAATGTGAGGGCTGTTTCCGGCACAATTCTTGCTATTTCTACTGTGTCCCAAAAGAGAAACTCAAAAGTTGCCCTTATGCTGCCTGTGGTTCTGTTGTTTTACTCTCAATGTAAAACACGTTCCTTGACTTATGCAAGGAAAATGGAAAAAATGTGACTGAAAAAAAAAGGTGGTGGTGCAAACCTTTAGCTTGTGCAACACCTTGATTCTCGCTTGCTTGTGGTTTTAATACCCAAATAGGATGGTGACTGAAATGCAGGTTTGACATGCGGTCTGATTTCCAGTGTTTTTCCTCTGTCTGGAACTTCAGGCAAGGCCTTCCTCCATATTGCAATCTGGTCCTGGGGTTGAGTAAATGATGATCTTTCTGGTGTCCATTAAATACATGCTTCTCACTTAACTAGATTAATTAGAAAAAAGCTTAGTTGTTTGGAGGAGTGAAGAGGTGCCCCCCGTGGGGGAGGTGGGCATGAGTGGAGGCTTGGGGCACGGGGTTTCTCCCTCTCTGTTCCCTTGGTCACGTGTACCCAAAATCCTGTCCCCTATTGGTCAGTTTGAATGTAGCCCGCGGGAATCCTGTACTTAAGGGAGTGTCCACGGCACTCCAGGAAGACTTGTTCTAGAGCTGTTCTAAGGGGCAGTCGCTGTCAGAGTCCCTGCCGGGCTCCGGCCATGTGCGGCCAAGGGGAATAAAATCTGAAAACATCTATCAAATATCGTCTCCTTGATTCTTCCACGGGCCAAGGCTGTCTCCCAGGGAAAGGTTGCAGCCACCCCACTGCAACAGAGGAGACATGAAATTCTTCAGAAGAGGAGATGTATGCATTTTGCGTCCATAGAAATGAGCACAGAGGGGGAAGGTGTCATGGATTAGGAATGGTTCTCCCCAGTTCACTGCCTCCACTGGGACTCTCCAAACCATGCACTGCACTGCAGAGGAGAATTGGTGGCACAATAGGTAAAGGTCATGGGTTGAGATCACAACAATTTACTAGAAACAGCAATGAGATAAGAAACGAACAGTAACAGCTACAATACTAAAGACAGAGGGTACAAGAAAAGAAATTATTCACACGGACTGCCCCTCCTGACAACAGACAATTCCAGACATCTCCCTCCACCACACTTACTTGACCAGGAGGAATCACTTCTCCCCAGAAGAGAGAGGAAGCTGAGGTGGTTCTGAATAACCTCCAGGTTATTCTGTAATCCAGGCCATGCCTCTCCCGATATGCAAAATTAGCCCTGTCCTGGTTGGAACCAGGACAGAAGGGTATTAATCGCAGTCCTCTGCCAGCAGTAGTAATGACATGTCAATTACTTCCATAAAGTCATCAAAACCCCTCTGATTCAGGCTGGATTTTTTTGTCACTGTTTTTCTTGGGAGGCTCCTCCAATAATTCACTGTGGCACACTCAGGAAAGACAAGCAGGAAAGTCAGGCAGGGAGGAAGAGGAGGAGGGATGCCCAAGGCTTAAAGGAGCAAGTGGAATGTGTGGAGTTCTCCTGTGGGACAGCTGAGGGTCTGGTTAGAGCACGTGGGTCAGAATCGAGGGAAGAGAAAGAAGGGCAGCAGCACAGGGGGACGACGTTACCATGTTACCATGGGGTCAGACTGAGGGAGGAGACCTACTTAAAACCTTTGAGGGAGTCTGGGGAGGGCAGAGCCTGGTGTTCCTTGGGGCCGTGAAACTCCCTGTCACTGCTGGAGGGGCAGTATGTCAAGACACATGCAGGGGTATGTTTCTGGATGGTGCCAGGGACAACTTCTTTCTTGATACAGGGCCTGGTTGGGCCATTCCATGGGATCACACTGATGGATCTGCTGTCCCTTTCAAGGAGACACCAGCAGGGGCGGTGGTGACCCATGGCAACCTTAGCTGTGGTGAGTGTGAAAGACAGGAGATGAAGATCCTGAGGGGAGGAAGGGAGGAGCATCGCAGAGCCGGAACACGGGGCACCCGGTGAGAAGCTGGCATCTTGTCTAGGGCATAGGCAGCTGAGATCACAGAGGAGCAGCTCTGAAGGGTGAAAGAGATGAGGGGAACTGCCATGAGTATATGGACCACATGAGAACAGTTCATCCTGATACCTGGGAAAACAAGCGGGTGTATCAGCAGCCCCGCTCGGCTAAGCCAAGAACTCATGACAGAACTCGTCTGGAAAATGACCACATAAAGGAGTCAGAAACAGAACCAGGCTACAGAGGAAGGCTTTAGAAATATTGCCCAGGCTTTCAAGGGTGGGGTTAGGAAAGCAAGCTCAGCTGGAAATGGAAGGGACGTCAAGGGCAAGACAAAGAACTTCATCCTCTGCAGGAGCAGTAAAAGGCCGAACAAGGAGCTGTGTGCTCCCTGCTCAGTGGGGAGAGTGATTTTGTGGCGGTGGATATGGAGAAGACCAATGCCCCTAATGCCTTCTTTGCTTTTGTCTTTACCACCAAGTTCTTTTATCTTTTAGTGCTTTGCAGGGCCCTGGGCAATCCAGTACAGCAAAGACATGAAGCAACTGAACAAATTTAACTGAAGAACTTGCCCTGTATGGGGAGGCTGAGGAATCAGGTCTTGTTCAGGCTTGGAGAAGGGACGGCTTCAGGGGAGGCCCAGCAGCAGCCTCCCATGGCCCAGTGAGGGGTTATCAAGAAGGAAGAGCCACCCACTTCCCAGTGGGGCTTTATGGAGGATGAGAGAGAGGGGGTGTAAGCTGTAACAGAAGAAAAGGTGGGATAGAAGGAAATATTGCTCTGTGAACAGTCAAGAGCTGGAGCTGGTTGTCCATAGAGTTTGTGCAATTTCCATCCTTGAAGATTTTTAAGACCGGATAGCTTAAAGCCCTTAGTAACCTGGTCTGACCTCAGAGTTGACTCTGCAGCTTGGATTAGATGTCCTCCCGTGAGTCCTTTCAACTTGAATTGTTGTCTGTGATTCATTCTATGAATATTTTAAAACTACCTTGAACTTCTAGCTAAATTTATTTCTGATCTATTCGTGTCCTTGAGTTCTTCAGCCATCTTAGGCTTGTCCTTTGCCTAAAATAAATTTTATTCTGCAATGTATTAACTGAGAACAATAACATTCCCTCTCGACTTTTGTTAAGCAGAACAAGCCATGCTCTTCTAATTCTGTGCGCACCCATCCTCCCCTGCGCGTAGTGACTGGAATAGAGTCCCTGCTCCTTTCTCATCCTAATATGCTCTCTATGCACCTGTTCTCATTTTAATTCACCTTCTGGCATGGAGGTGATTACAGCACTGGAAGTACTGCACAAATCCAAATACAAGGTCAATGAAAAAATATTCATATCCTGCACTAGGTACTCTTACTACTGAAAATATTTTGCTGGACAACACAATTTCATTCTTTCTTAACAACTGCATCCTGCCTATACTAATCCTGTTGCTGTTTATAATTTCCTGATCTTGTTTTCTACATATGGAAGTACATAAATGCAGTCATATGCAAAATTATTGTGCCATAGAAATTATTGTTGAGTTATCCTACTATTAAAAAAGCTTTTGTGATATTTGCCACAAACATCTCTCTTAATAGCAATTTCCATTTCTATTAGTTGGACCATTTTTTTCACTCAGAAGTTGTTGAGTATTCTAGACCTAGATGTCTTTCGAATATTTGTACACAGAAATCTTGTCTTATCTTTAATTACACCTATTGGTTTTTTTCTGGTGAGTATTTTTTTCCCCCAGCTCCTTACTTATTTGGATGAGAACGGAAAAAATTTCTTTACAAGAAAATGTTTTCATATCATTCTTAATTTCATTTTTAGGATCCTTTAAAAGATGATTTAAATATTCTTTAAATCCCAGAGATCACAAGTACCTAAAAGTGAAACAGAGTATAAGTATATTACGCTGCTTTTTGCGATACTAACTGTGATTTCAATTTGGTCAAGTGGAGTTGTGGTCCTTCTGGGAAAGCAACCTTCATTTAAGTAGTAATTAAGAACAAGTATTTCCCAGTGACACAGCAGCTTTCCCAAGTCAATTTCATCTCCCCAAATTTCTCCCCAGATTCCTCCTTTGGGAAATTGTTTAAAGATAACCTAGAAGTGAATTCTCAGAGTTTCTCAAGGAAATTGCCTGCGGTATGCTGGTCATTTGCCATGCAGGAGATAAACTGGGTTTTTTGAGATAGCATTTCGGCTTATGTACTGCTTTTCACATGAACTGGTTAAAGAGCAGTAAGGCATCTGTAGATTTAATAAGTGTAACTTTGAGCTTGTGAGACTGTAGCACAGAATGCTGGGCCCCGTGTAGAGTTCATTGGATAAATGTTTATGAATATAGAAGGAGTTTTTAAGCACCAGTGCTTAAATTATTTCTATCTCCCTTCCAAGTGTAGTTACAGAGGCCTCTGTGTCTGGTCTTGGCACGTAAGCCTTTTATAAAAGGAAGGCATGCACTGATTGCAGCACCATCCTGTTGATTCGTGAGAGCGAATTTTCCAGCCTCAGCACTCCATCTCCTGCACAAAATAAAAATTTTCAGCCACTGGATAAACTTATTTTGAAACAGAAAAATGTTTATCTGTGTACTGGGTACAGGTGCCCAGGGGGCCAGGTGAGGATGGGAGCTGCAGAGGTGACCTCTGAGGAGAGGCTGGGACTGCCCCATGCCAAACAGTCAGTCCCAAGCAGGGATTGCCCTGTGAACCTGGAGAGATCCTGGTGGAGCAGACATCCACACTGCAGCCCCCGGCAGACCTGTCTTGAAGGAATTGTAGCCCATGGAGAGCCCATGCTGGAGCAGGTTTATACTGAAAGACTCATGGAGAGGTCCAAGGCTGCAGCAGAGAAGTGTGAGGAGGAGAAAGGAGCAGCAGACAGCAGCTGTTCTAGACTGACTGCAGACCCCCATTCCTCATCTCCCTGCACTGCCCAGTGGGCAGAAGGTAGAAGAGTTGGGAGTGAAAGGTTGAAGTTGAGTCTGCAAAGAGGAGGGGTGGGTGGAAGGAAGGCAGTTTATGTTTTATCTTTGTTTTGCAACACTCAACTTGATTTTAATTTGGAATGAATTAAAATAATTTTCTCTGTGCTCTCTCTTCTTTTGCTTGAGCCAGTAGCTGGCAAGTGATGCCCTGGTCTTTGTCTTGACCCACAAGATTTTTAATCCTATTTTTCCCCTCTCTTCTGTTGAGGAGGGGGAGAGAGAAGCTGGGTGGGGATCTGACAGCCACACAACATCCACCCAACACTCCATCCATGACCCAGTCCTCTTCAGCATCTTCATTCATGAGTTGGGCACAGGACTCAAAGGAACACTAAATATATTTGCTGACAATGCTAAATTGGGTGGAGCTATTGACCCCCTCGAGGGCAGAGAGTCCCTGCAGAGAGACCTCGACCAATTAGAGAGAGGGGCAATCATCAACAATATGATGTTCAACAAGATCAGGTGCTGGATTCTGCACTTTAGACGGGGCAATCTGGGATGTGTATATAGAAGGGGGAATGAGATGCTGGAAAGCAGTGCTGTGGAAAGGGCCCTGGGGGTCCTGGTCAGTGGCGAGTTGAACATGAGCCAGCAGTGCCCTGGCAGCCAGGAGGGCCAGCCCTGTCCTGGGGGGCATCAGGCACAGCATCGCCAGCCGGGCAAGGGAGGGGATTGTCCCGCTCTACTCTGCACTGGGGCAGCCTCATCTCGAGTGCTGGGGGCAGTTTTGGATGCCACAATATAAGAAAGCCATTAAACTATTAGAGAGCATCCAAAGGAGGGCCACAAGGATGGTGAAGGGTCTGGAGGGGAAGCCGTATGGGGAGCAACTGAGCTCTGTTCAGCCTGGAGAAGAGACTGAGAGGAGACCTCACCGTTGTCTTCAACATCCCCATTAGGGGGAGCAGAAGGGAAGTGTGCTGGTTAAGGTGGTGGTTACTGCAATTGTATTGAATAGTGGGGCACCTGGCATTATGTAAATGCTATGGAATAAAGGGTGAAATGTGCGGGGTTTGCCTGGAGTAGAATTAATTGTCTTCACAGTGGCTGATATGGGCTGTCTTTTGGATTTGTGCTGAACACAGGGTTGATAATACAGAGATGTTTTTGCTGTTGCTGAGTAGGGCTTTCACAGTGCCAAGGCCTTTCCTGCTTTCCATACTGCCCTGCTGGTGAGGAAGCTGAGAGTGCTCGGGAGTTTGAGAGGAGACTCAGCCAAGGCAGGTGACCCAATCTGACCAAAGGGATATTCCAGACCATTTGACATCATGCACAGTATGTAAAGTGGGGGGAAGGATGAAAGGGAGGGATGTTTGGAGTGATGGCATTTGCCTTTCCCATTAACCACTATGTGTGATGAGGCCCAGCCCTCCTGGAGGCAGCAGAACACCTGTCTGCCCATGGGAAGTGGTGAATGAACTCCCTGTTTTAATTGGCTTGTGCGTGTGGCTTTTGCTTTCCCTCATAAACTGTCATTATCTCAACCCATGAGTTTTCTGGCTTTTACCCTTCTGATTCTCTCCCATGTCCCACGGGTGGGGGACTGAGCGAGTGGCTGCCTGGGGCTTGGCTGCTGGCTGGAGTTAAACCATAACAGGCAGGTACTGACCTCTTCACTCTCACGACCAGTGACAGGACTCGAGCAAATGGCCTGAAGGTGAGTCAGGGGAGGTTTAGACTGTGTATCAGGAAAAGATTTTTCACCAGAGGTGAACCGAGCACTGGAACAGGCTCCCCAGGGCAGTGGTCACAGCACCAAGCCTGGTTTGGACAATGCTCTCAGGCACATGGTGTGACTCTTGCAGTGTTCTGTGTAGGGCCAGGAGTTGGACTTGATGCTCCTGATGGGTCTCGTCCAAATCAGCATATTCTATGATTCTACAAAATTGTTTTGAGTAAGCTAGTGCTCTCAGAGTCATTTCAGCCTTACTTTTCTATCTCAATCTTTAACAGGCTTATTATTAACTTGAAAATTATTTCCATTTCCATTTGATTAAATTCTATTAGAAGTTTTGCCATGAAACAGAAACAAGAGAAGCAAACTTCACAGCATTGATTATCTATCATGATATTGGCTCATTTTTAATATGATGATTTGTTCCCTGGCAAAACTAAGGTTCTGCATTATTTATACTTCAGTTTCTATCAGGATTTATTATTATTCCAGAAGTGGTAATGCCCATTTCTTCTTCTTCTTTTTTTTTTTTTTTAAACCAAAAAAGGGACATCAGTGACCTATAATTAGAATGGTGCTAAAAATTCACAGGTTGCTAATTCCAGCAGCACTGCTCAGAAGGTAACGTCACTTCTGTGCACAGGCACAGCACCAGCACTCTGCAGATCTTAGACTCGAGAGGCAGTGCAAGACTCCTCCCTTTTCTGTGTCATACTTGTGTCTGGTATCTTGCACGGACATCTGGGAGAGCTAAAAGAAAAGACTTCCCATCTTCCTTTAGGTTTTGTAGAACACCCGCTGGACTTCCTGCTTAAAGGCAAAGGACAATATATCCATTACTTGCTTTCACACACCTGAACTGAGCTACGAACAACAGCAAAATAAAGACAGAAAAGGAAGAATATTTGACTTGTGTCAACATTCTTATTCTTTTTTGAAGAATGTTGTCCAGTTTAATCCTCATGAAAGTGGAAAAAAATAACAGTAGTGGATTAAAGCCAGAGTTTAAGAAAATACATTTAAATATATCTTTTTACTTAAAAATGAGTTTCCTCATCATTCAAAGACCTAAGAGTTAAGCTATGTTACATACACCTCAGGTAAAAATTGAGAAAAGATTCAATAAATCAGACTATATAAAAAGCAAGAGACATTTCCCCCCCCCCAGAAAAATGTATTTGTGTTTTATCTGATCATATAAAAAACATTAAATTTAAAAAAAAAAGTGTATATATTTTTTCAAGTGTTAATGGTTTCACCATTCATCATAACTACATTCCGAAGTCCTGTAACACCAGGGCACATTATCCTTATCTGCGTAGCACAGTGAACACAATCTTTACACTGAGGTCACTCTCATCACTACTTCCCCAGAGCAGTTATCCTCTGATGAATCTTCCTGAGGTCTCATGCGGTTGAAAAGGTGTAACAACACATAGCCACACTGAAATCTCGGTGAGGTTAACTGTGTTGGATGAACTAAACTTCTGTTTCTAAATGCAGTCAGTGGCAGCCACAATGTCCTCCCTGCTGAGGATTCTCCTCGATTGCTCTCTTCTATGTCCGTGGCTTTATCGTAATTTAACACATCCCAGTGTAGATTCACAGCCCTCCAGCGCTTAAACACCCGATAAACAGATGCACCTTCATGTACTATCAGTCCTGAAAGTAAGAGGGAAAAAAAAGCATTTATACAAAATATTTCGAGAGCAAATAGAGATTTAACACATCATAATGACTCTGGCAATTTCCAGATGCAATTAAATTAGTCATAACAGTATAATTCAAACAAACTGTACATATGCAATGTAACGGGTTATTCATGTGTTTGGGATGCAGGAACATGCAGAGGAAATAAAGTTGTTCTGAATGAAAGCTTAACATAACCAATACTGGAATAATCTGTGCGTGCCTAACTAAATAAAGCATTTAGATTTCAGTAAACCAATGCAAAACTGGCAGATTTGGATATTGACTGTTTATGTTAGTGCTGCCCTTGTGCATAGCAATTGCTATTTATTTACTGATATTTGTACTGGTTTAAGTAGACCTATAAGTAGGTCAGACCTTCTGTAATGAACAGGATAGTCCTAAATTTGTTTAAGAGTGTTTTGTAGAATTCAGTACAGATACAGACAAATTTAACTGCTTTCAGATTCCTAGTTCAACTTAGGAGCACAGATTTATGAAAACCTGAAACAGCTGTAAGTATAATGACTTTTCTGTCTTGCTTCTTTAGGACAAAAAGAAATTAAATGTTATTAAGTACGATGAGCATGGTAAGGATGATAGACTTTCTTCTTTCTCTTCAGTATTCAATGGGAAAAAGTTGCAAATCATCTTTTTGTTGAGACCCAGGAAATCTTTTAAAAGATCCTTCAAGGAAAATAAAAAATTTCTGGAGTCCTCAATGACCAATCTCCTTATGAATTTCCATGTAGCTAATATTTATGCCTATTGTATGCATTCAAGAAACTTATTTAAAGAAATGAAGCTCCTAACTTTTTGTATGTATGTATATGTTTAGACTCACACTCTTCATGTGTGAGTATTCCAAATATGAATTTACTGGGGAGACACTTCTGCCTTCTTACTAGGTTTTTCCTCAGCCAGCCTGGTTGAGGACACTTACATGGTTCTGAGCAACACCACCTGTTTTCTCTGGCTCCCTGCTTTGGAAGGAGAACAATCTGCCTAGCCAAAAACATTTATAAATCTTTTGTCCAGTGTGCTTCCAGCCTAATATCCTCCTATACATGGCCACATCTATAATGTGATCCATGGTGTCCTTCAGCTGAAGAGATTGTGTGTCACCTGTTTCTATACAACAAAATTGTGATTTAAATGTCTGAGGTCATTTAGCGTGATTAACTGATACCAGAAAGGAGATGCTCACAGAAAGATGACACAAGGAGAAAGGATGATAAAAATATTTACATGAACAGCAAACCTCAGATTCAAGTGCAATGATATGCAGATAACAACGCCTACTCTAACACATTTTTTAAGATCAGTACACTGAAAGATGGAGAAACACAAAGATTTCTTTCAGAAGGACATGATAGTGAATGCAGCATCTCTATAAAGCTTTCAAGTTGCCTACAATTCATTGAAGCATCCAATACAGCAAAAGTAACACAAAACAAACTTAATTAAATAGTAAATATTCTAAATGTATTTTGTAACAGCAAAGCATTTTAGTGGAAGTTTTTCTTGATCGCAAGATTTCTATCTTCATCTTCTCAGATCTAGATAAAGCAACCTGTCTTTAAAATTTAGCATAATAATAGTCAATACTGGCTTCAAGACTGGCTTGATTGTATTAAAAAGAATAAATGCATTTGATCATATATAGAATCTACAAACCAAATTAGCCATGATGTTACTGCTGTGACAAAGATCCACCCTTTTGTGTTCTGTTGGATTTCCTATAAAGTGATAAAGGAGATGAGAATAATTTTCCTCAACCTCTCCCTGGAACACAACATTATTTGGTTCAACTTCTCAAGGCTGTGATGAAGCAAAGTTAAAAGAAACTATTTACTCCAAAGTAAAGACACATGTCTGCACTCCACTAGAACCTCTATTTCAGAATAGAGAAGGAAGTATTTGAGAAAGGATCATTGAGGTACATGAAGTACATTTAAACAAAAAATTTCCCAAAATTACAACAGAAGAAGTCGTAGGACGACTTCTTTCAGGGAACTCTTTTTTACTGTCTTGGGCCTTTCAGGATTTCTTGAAATTATGTTTTCAAAGTTTTTAAACATTGGCAAGGATGTGAAATTTTCTTTAGAGTGTAAACTGTCAGTCACATATACTTTAAAAGAGCTACAAAACAAAGGATCAAATATTGCAAGCCTTGGAATAAAGTTGTCAGATTTAGCAGTGCTGAAGGAGAAAAGGAGCACTTTCATAATTCCTCCCATAAAAAGTTCTAGCTTCCTTCTTGATAGAGTTACAGATTGAAAAAGACCTATGTAGAAGAGCAAAAGAACTGGGGAAGGGGGGAAGTTCTTAGCACCAACAGTTCCAAGACCACAAACAAAAGGAACTCTGGATAAGGTTTAAATGTGGGAGATTTTCAAGGTCCAGAGGAGTTGTGATGCTCAAAATATAGGTAGTCACTGAAGTGGAGCTGTAAGAAACAGCAAAAATCTCCTTTCTCTTAAGGGTTCCACAGCAATGAATGTAGATATGAGAGAGAAAACAAGAATAAATCCCTGAAGAATATTGATTTGTTCCAAACACCATGATTTCAGCAGCACAGAGGACACAGCTAAACACTTGTAGGGGAAAAAAAATTATTTGTTTGACTCAGATGATCCCAAGAAGTATTAGAATTCACTACTGTTAGTTGTTAGGTGTTCTGTCCAATTAATATCTAAAAGGAACAGAGTTTCAGGATGATGAACTCATCTAAGTGTCCTATGGCTCTAATATTTTACCTTTAGGTTTTATCTCTAAGATGGAGGGATTGCTGTGGGATCCAGCCAACAGGATTATGGAGAATTTTAATTTTATTTTATTTTCTTATGTTTTTGCCAAGTACTATTATATTCTTTCACTGTATTCAAAAGTTTTCTTACCCTGACTCACAAGATACTTGAAATTTTTACTACTGAATGTCTTTAAAAGCAGCCAACTTGTCTCATATCATTCAGATTTGGTGGTATTAGGCTACAACTTTATCTTATTTATCACACTAATCTTATCTATAACAATTTAGGAATGGTCTTCCCAGAAACATCACAAGATTTATCCAGGAATAAAAGATTATTTTCAGAAACAGACTTTACCTCTGGACAAAATGCCATGTCTTAAAACTATTCTAGGGCCCAGAGATGTAAAAAAAAAAAAAAAACCAACGCAATCAATTGCTCACAGCATTAAAGTGAAACATGTCCATGCTAAAAATAGTAATATAATTCTTTATAAACTATTTAGAATCAGATCTAGGGTGGGAGGAAAAAAGCTTTTCTGAATAATGACATATAAAACGCAGATAGATGTGTTCATTGTAAGTAACTTCACCTGTTCGTTTTTACAACCAAGGAGTTACAGGAATGTTGCAAGGCATCAAGTTCCTCAGCAGGAAAGAAGAGGCTTTCAGAGGGCAATCCACACCTCGCACTGGCTCCCATCTCTTACTCCCTTGCCACAGTGCTACTGGCACCAATCATGTTTCTGGTGCAATGTTACAACTGCTTTTCACTGTTGGAAACGGAGCAGCACTGTTGTTCTGGGATTGCAAGTCAGCAGTTATTATTTCTGAGAGGTTTTGTTCATGTTAGAACCATTTATGACCAGTAGTTATAACTATTTTCCAGTGAAAAATATATAAAATTCTATGACATTTCTGTTATGCAAAATAATTGCTAGGCCTAGAAAGCAGAATGGCAAAAGCTTGATATACTGTCCCTCAGTGGCCAGATAAGGGATTTATATTATTCATTCCTTTCATGAACTCACTCTCTTTGGTAATTCCTACACAGATGGTCTGATCCTAGCACTATCACTGGAATAGCTCTGGCTTTCACAGGCTGTAGTTCTACTTGATCAGTGTTTAAGGTTTGCTTTAGGAAAGCTTCTACCAATAGCAAATTTCCAAGAGAAATCAGCTTTACACACAGCTTTGATGCAGAAAAGTACAAGGTAATGACTTGTAGGGTTAAAACCAACACTGATAAGTAAAAACGATCCTGTTTGTCAGGAAGAATTCTGGAAAAATTTAGACTAGAAGAAAGAGAACAGTGGATACCAGTAAATCATGTACGCTGGAATGAACTGAACATATTACACTGGTGATCTATAATCTTTGGGATTTTTCTTTTGCTCAAATGTAAAACAAAACAAAGAAGTAAAATACAAGTTACTTGTGATTTACTTAATAAGAAAGTGACTGGTGTGCTACATGTGATATATAAGTCAATCATCCAGTAAACGAATTGTTATGTGCCTGCTTTCAAAGATGTCATAAAAATACACCAGTACCTTTAGGCAAACTGCTTTTAAAAATTATACCAAAACATTTCAAAAAGTGCTTCACACTTTTTGTCTGAAGATATTTACACTTCACAAATGACCAAAAATATTTGTATTGTTTCTGCCAAGGTGTAGGGAGGCATAAATGAAGGCAGATGGAATAAATCTTGGTCTTACCACCAGTATCTCAAGCATTACCTGGAAATACGTGGTGCTCAGGAAAACCTGTATGTCTACATAGATTTCTCATTGAAATAAAGAGAAATTACAGTGGGAGTAGAGGTATTCACTCACTTTAAATCCTATTGAAAACTAAGAGAAAGCCACAGATGACTAAACACAAATGGAAGGAGAGGAGATACTAAGTGAGAACTGTAGCTGGTTGTAAGTATTACGAGCTTTATGATGTAAGAGATTATACATAAAAATGGTAAAATTGTAAGTTAATGCCTTGGGAACTCACCAACATAATGGAAAGTGTTTGGGGTTTTTGAAATCATTTGTAAGTAATAATTACATACATCTATTAGAGAATTTTATTTGGAAGTTTTAAATTAAAACTGTCAATC
>VYZQ01015098.1:0-10795 GCA_013400655.1 Mystacornis crossleyi | reverse complement strand
TTTACTAATTATTTTAATAATGCCTTTAATATTTTCATCTGTTTACCTTCCTGAACTTTGCTAGTTGTCTGTTTTTTCAAGAAATTTAAACTGATGCTGTTCTCACCACTAAGATTTTGGGAAGACACTGATGAATCTGAGAGTATAGTTTCTTTGATTCTTTTCTCTCTGCAGTATTTGCAACACTGTAAAAAGCAGCACTTGCCAAAGGTATCAGCTGAGAATAAATCTGCAAAGAACTGGAGTGATAAATTAGAGTGACCAATTAGAAAAATAGAAATAGTCACAGTCTTAAACCACAGTCTGTGCTGTTTAAAGATTTTGAGCTTACCTATGCATACTAGATCCATAAAACCATACATTCCATAGCAGATTTGAAAAAGGATGTCCTTTCTTTGCCATACTGCATAAGGGCTGAAGGCTGACCATAGAAGCCAAGTCACACTTGCTACTAAGAACAGAGATCCTAGGATTACAGCATCCATCTGCACTTTCTCAACCAGTGTTATAGTAATGCTTTGCCACTAAAAGAGAAACAAAGTTGTATAAGATAAAAATGTTATAGTCCATGGTTGCACATTCAACTCCACCTTTTTTCCTGAAATCAGAAATTATTTTAATATTTACACATATCTTCATAGATATTTACTAATATCCTGGATACTGACATTTTATATATCTTTTTTTCCTATTTCACTTTAAAGTGAAGTGAATAGTTGCTTCCCCATTTCCTCCAGTGTCACTATCAATACCATCTAGCTGTGAACTTCTGAAGAGTTAATAGTTTTATTTCTGTTTTGAATATGTAAGCAAAAAAAAATATTAAGTCCTAGGAATGAAATTCAGTCTTTCTTCTTTAGAGGGCAATGAACAGAATAAAAAAGAAAGAAGACTTTTTCAAGTATATCTTATGCTAGTGTGACAGGTTTCCTTTCCATCCCTCCCTCCTGAAGTGTGAAGCCATTTTCCACTTTCAGGTTTCTCATCAAAGAAGTTCTAGACATACCAAGGGAGTTGTCTTTCTCTGCATAAACCAGTGTTAACGGCACAAAAAGACACCTGCAACCTAGTGTGGAAGCAACATGAAAACTCAGGAGGAGCCCTGAATATAGATAGCACAAACATTTCTTTTCAGTGCACCCCAATTATGTCCATCTTTCCAGGGAAGGCTGTATCTTCCATATGTGAGGTGACTCTGGTTTATGGTGTGACAAGATTTAAATATAATTGAGTATGTGTACTGACTTCTGTCAAGATAAGAAGAGAAATACAATTCTGTTATAAGAGTCACAAAAGCAAAACACAGCATAAGGAACAAATTGTTCTAGATTACCCTTAACATATATTGTTTTTCTTGGCCATAATTATCTAAATTACCTTGGTAGACTCCCCACTCCAGCCCCATCACTCATTCCAGGGCTGGAGTGAAGACTTTGTAGACAGCCATCTTTCCTGTTCCTAATTTTGGATGTACCTGCCTCCTTCTATAGTTGCAATAGGGAACGAGTGGAGAAAGCTATTGCAATAAGGGTTTTCTTACCTCTTTTCCCATCTGACAATAGTTTTTCCTTTTTTCTCTTACTTTACTAAAGCCTTCTCTTTTTTACAGCTCTTGGGTAACCAGTACCATATAATCATAGGATAAAATAATAATTCAGTTTGCAAGGGACTGTGGGAGCCCTCCAATTCAACTTCCTGCTCGAAACACGATCAGCAATGAGATCAGACCAGGTTGCTCAGGGGTTTATTCAGTAACACCTTGAAAACTTCCAAGTATGGAGGCTGCTCAGCCTCTCTGTGCAACCTGCTCCATTTCTTGACTGTACTCAGGCTGAAAAAAGTTTGTCTTCAAAAATATTTTTTCTTATATTCAGTCTGATCCTCTTTTGTCCCACTTACACTCTCTTCCTCCCATCAAATACCACTGTGAAGAGCCTGGGTGAGCAATGGGTCATCTGCCCCTTTCTTCTCTTTCAGCTTTTTCCATTAACTTTTCTACTGTAGCCTAATTTGCACATGTGGTTCTGCATTCCTTCTCTTCTTGCAACATGCTGAATATAATAGTTCAAAATGATAGATGTGTAACAGTTTGTAAATTGTCTATCTTGAAATACTAGTCTTTTATAATGAACTCATGAAACACAGACCAGCTTTTTCATGGAAATTGAGGGTTTGGAATGGGGCTATTCTTACTAAATACTACTTTTTTATGGTAGAATAACTATGGATACTCATTTCCTTTGTTAAGTCTTTTTATAAGGTCAAAGAAGGTCATTAACAAGTGATGCATGACAGAATGGTGTGAGCTTTTCGTGACTCAGCTATTACTTGTATACAGGATTGGAAGTTCAGGACTGAAATTCATTGAACTCTCTTTAGACTCCATAGGGTAATGTTAAACAAAATTATTTTTCATTTCTCAGCTGAAGCTACATAGTGTAACTTGGCAGAAAACTGTCAAAAATGCTGTTTGTTATGCATGTCTATCTTCTTTCTTTATCAGTGTGAGACAGACTTGTATTAAATTTCTTTGCACTGTTTGAAATCAAAGTCCATTTACATGAAGTAAAGCTTTAACTGTCACAAAATATTACACTGTCAAATTCATAGGAGCTGGCGATAAATTGAAAAGACTGTTAAATAACTGAAATAAACAGCAGATCTATCACAGTGCAATTTCAGCAAAGCAGAAGTTCCTAAACTCACTTCAGTGTATTTTGATTTTATTTTCTTCATTTTTTTTAACTTAGATTGCTCACAGTTATTCTGCAAAGACAGTAATGAACAAAAGGAAAAGCAGTCCAAACATTTGGGATAAGTAATGTAGCATGCAGTCTAGATACAAAGCTTCTCCCCTGTTCTGGTGTTGTCTGAAAACCAATACCTCTTCCTCAGAGTCAACCACTCCAATCAACTTTTTCCATTTCATGAGGGCTTTTTGTTGTGTTTTCCCATTTCTTTATTTCTAGAAAAACTTGACCTTGAAGAGTTCTAAGAAACATAGATATGATCCTCACCTCTTCCTAGCCTCTTCTAAAGAATGTATTCTTGTTATTTTGCTCTTCTCCTGATCAGCTCACTGTCTGTCAAGAATGCAATCAATTGAATCTCTCAACCTCAATAAAGTCAGTAATTCCAAAGATTCAGCATATTAGCATGCTATCAAATTACTACAAGTACTGAGAAATAGCACAAGCATTCCAGAGGTTGTAGTTCCTAACTCTTCTGCCTTTAAAAATCAAACAACAGTTCCAAAAACAACCCCAAACTAACAAACCAAAAACCCTATCAAAATAAAAAAAAACAAACAAGAACCCCAAAATAGGGTTGGATATTTTCTTAAAGTACCCAACTACTTTAATCTTTGTGGTGTTCATTGTCTTTGTTCTACAAAAGAAATTTTAGTCCTCCACCTTCTTCAGTATGAAGGTCAGCAATAACAAAAAAATTCAAAAATTTTAGGAAATTTTCCTCCCTATTACTTATAATCTGTAAATTAAACTAATTGATGATATTCCATAGTAGATGGATGAAGAAGGACTGTATGTGTAAGACAGAAGACATTTTAGTGGCCTAGAAAGTTTTATGTGAAACTGCTAACTTGCCTTCTTGTGGTCAGCAGCCTGCTGTAAGAATCCAGCACCCTAGGAGTGACAAGGTGGGATGGATTGGTGTTCATGTCCAACATGTGATGGGCTTGGGGACCTCATCTTCTGTCTATGTTGGTCCTTAGCGCTAATGGCAAGAAGACTGTAGATGTTCCTGATGGTTAACCTAGCCCAAGTGAAATTTCCTACTCCTTGCTCCTCTCCAATCAGTTTTGATTTGTAACAGTCTGAGATTGTCTCTCGGGAAACGAGTGCCTTGGTTATTTTTCCCATAAATTTGACTGAGTTTGGGTACAAATCATAAAAAAGCGAGTTGGTGTTACTGAGACAGGTATATTTTTCACATAATGGTGAAATTCTGCAGGTGGTATTCTGTAGTTAGGATGTTATCCACATGTGGATAGGTTTGGAATGTTCAATCCCTTTCTTAGGCAGGGCCACACTCGCCATTAGACAAAGAGATGAACTGCACAGGACTGACTGTATTGTTTGGTTGCTTTGCATTTCATAACGAGGCTTGTGAAGAGGAACTGGAGTTGTGGTCACACCGTTTGCTTCTGCCTGAAGTCTCAATCACAGCATGGCTAACGTGTGAGAATACAACTGAAAGACACCCAGGAATAGAAAATTCTTTCTAAGACTAAGAATCTTTTTATAGCACCAAAAGTTAGTTACACTTTCTTTGATTTCTCACAATCCTTTTCCTTATTGTATTCACTGTTATGTTGTTATAATCACTTTACCTTTTAATGTCAAATTAATGGCTTACAGTAGAGGTCACAAAAATAATATGGTAAAAATAATTCAGTGATAGTTAATGTTGAAAAATTGCATTTAGACTATAACAAACTGAATTATTTAACATTTTAAATTGAATTATCACATTATTAGTGTGTCATGATTTAAATCCATTATTTTGACTAGTGTTTTTCTCATTTTCTTCATATAACTTCCCTCAAAATTTTTAATTGCTCATGATTATAAATAATATTATGACTTTCTAATTTGTTTTTGCTATTTGCTGACTACACATTCGATAATCAGTAACAGTTATTTTAGCTAAGTATTTTGCCAAGTTAGAAAAGATCTAGACAGGATTTTAGTGTCAGCTTCTATAAAGTACATGACCCTAAAAAATAAATATTATGACAAAGATTACCATTTTTACTCAATAACTAGAAATGGAAAGAAAATGTGAAATATTTTGTGTATAGATAACTATAATAATATCGTAGGTTTCAGATATAATAATTTTAAAAACCTCATTTAAATTTCTATGAAATAAGATCCCATTTCATATTCCTTCCCATCATATCTGTAGTGTTATGATATACCATGCCATCTCAGTTGCCTATGAAAAAAATGCATTTTATTTTAATATACAGTGATGGCAAAAACTTCCTTTGAAAACGGTGTTTTAAACAAAATATAATTAATTCTTCTGATTTTAATGTAATACTGTCTGCCCTTGAAAACTTTTTAGACTTTTACTTCTACTGACACTTCATTATGTTTGGTTCTTTTAAACTTTTATTTACCACTGGTCTTCCTCTTATAAATCATTTGGGAGTATAGTACATTAATGGTACTCTAGAGTTCAAATTCTGACCCCAGAAACACTGATTCTCTTTTCTTCTAAGGTTTTTGTCAAACAAAAATCCAAATATAAGGAAATAATTCTTTTTTTTTGAGGTTGAGACTTTCAGAGGTTGAAGGAAACATATTGCTTTGATGGATTAATTGTTAAAAAATAAAGTTAATACAGTTATGTGCATGTCCTTACTAACATAAAGATGGAAAAATTTTCAAAGGTCTGTCATCTCTGAGATAAATCAATATTAACTTGGCTTTCTTTTTATAATGCCTTGTAAAAGCCCATTGATTCTTGTATAATACATGGCAGAAAAGGGATCTAAGAAGTACCGAGACTGTGCTTGTACTTTGAGTACACTGCATTAAAAATGTCTGCAAAGAAACTATAGGTTTTCCTACACCCTCAATAAACAGGATATGAAATTTCCTTATGGCTACCCAAATGCATACCAGCTTCAACTATACCAATTATAATCCACCAAAATTCCTTAAACCAAAGAGCTGTTATGGGGTTATCCCACTCTGTTCTCTCAGAAACACAGCTTATTATGGGCACTGCTGACTGAAACCTCTCATTCCCTTCACTCATTCTGGAATGAATATTTAAATAACAGCAACAATAATGCCTGGCTGTGACCTGTTGTAACATAACGTGGTTAACCTGAAGACATACCAAATACATGACCTCAAAAACCTTTTGTTAGATTGCTCTAATTGCTAGAATCAACTCGCACAAGAAAAAGTTCTTCCCTACTGTCATTCATTATGTATTACAGGATTTGTAATCTGTGTACATATGAATAAAACTCATACAGAAGCACTGTTTTAAAAGTGTTTTAAAAGAACACACTGATTTAAGCCTAACAAATTCTTTTTGAAATGGCTGTTCCTTACTTTACCTTCTTGATAGTCTATGTGATTAGATAATTAGGGTTTCTAAAATATTTTGCAGTAAGAACATGTCTACATGATTCAGTAGGCAATGATAGTTAATTTACTGACAAGGCTGGACAGAAAATGCATAGTTTTGAGTTCAAACACACACACACACACATACACATTTGAAATGTCATTTTTAGCTATAGGCTTCTATTTTTATGACTTTTTCTTAAAAGAATCTATGCCACAAAAATTGCAGCCCACCATTAATAGCCGCCTATTTTGATACACTGTTAACACATAGAGTGCCTGGAGTCATGATGCCCATTACCTTTTCATCAGGCAGAGAGCTCATCAATACAGATAGTCTGGGCTGTATGCAATTTCCGTAATTTCAGTCAGCTTGGAAGGCTGTACCAGTATTTTACCTGGGACACTCTGAAAACATAATATTTACTGTGCAAATCCTGTCCATCTGTGCACCACACAAGCAATTTAGTTGACAGTTCCTGGAAGTGTTGGCTTACTGCATGTACACAACTGATTGAACATCTACACCTACAGTGGGTACATCTTGGATTTCTGGCTATCCAGAAGCCTGGACATCCTAGTCAATGTACAAAATAATCACATTCTATTACATTCACCTTTCAAAATCTTACTACTTACTAAGCAGAACAGTTTAACCTTTTATCTTTTATGATTTTTTAAATGGCGTTAGAATCGGGATCTGAGACCACAAGTTGAGCTGTGATGCCAACTACATTAGTCTTACATTATTCTTTCTCTGAGAAATTATCAGTATCTATTTTTTGCAGATGGCCAAAAAACGAAAGGAATTAGGCAAGACTGCAGGACTGTGTGACCAGCTGAGGCAGCTGCCCAGGCGGGGCTTCAGTGGGAGTACGCAGACACCCTGTTGCCAGGCTGCAGAGTGTGCTCTGCTCTTGTGCCAGTAGGGGCCAGCAGCAATGAGCGTCCCTGTGGGAGGTGTGCCCAGGAACAGGAGCTACTCCACTTGGTGGCAGAGTTCAGGAGTAGGCAAGTAGGTTGAAGAATATCGGAGTCAATAGAGAGCTAAACTACCTTCCCTGGGACAGGCCCAAAAAGCAGACAGAATGCATGATATGGAGGATTCCCTATCCTCTCTCCGTCCAACAGAAGGCAGTGACCTAAATGACAGGGGACAATGGTGACAAGTTCCTGCCCAGTGCAGCACGCAGATCTCCTCTGCAACTCCCTCCCTGCAGAATTTTGGTCTTTTTAATCCTGGATCAATTTACATGACATTGAGCCTGCTGGTGACAGACAGGGTGTACCTGTCGCAAAGGAGGTAAACGATCGTTGCACAAGAGTTTTCAGGGCTCGCTGAAAGAGCTTTAAATTAAACTTGAAGGGAAAAGGTATAAAGCCATGCTCACTAGAGATCCGCCCGGGGGTAGCACACCAGCGTTGGAGGGACAGAGTGCTACAAAGGTCCTTTGGTCTGCCATCTCAGTGGAGGCAGGAGTGAAGATCCATGTGGCAACAAAGGCACAAGACTTACATTAGAAAGCACAGAAACACCTGAGAATGGTCATATAGGAATTAAGGCTTCTCCCGCCAAAAGGATGGTGGGATCAACAGCCCAACTGAAGTGCATCTACACCAATGCACGTGGCATGGGCAACAAACAGGCGGAGCTGGAAGCCACTGGGCAGCAGGAAAACTGTGACATCATGGAAACATGGTGGGATGATTTGCACAACTGGAGTGCCAGAACGGATGGCTGCAAAATCTTCGGAAGGGATAGGCAAGCAAGGAGAGTTTGCAAGGTAGCCCTGAATGTTAGCAGTGTTATGGTTGTCTAGAGCTTAATGACAGTGGAGGTAGAGTTGAATGTTTATGGATAAAGATTCAGGGGGAAGGGCAACAAGGCAGACATCCTGGTGGGAGTTTGTTACAGGCCCTCCAAGTAGGATGAAGATACAGATGAAGCATTCTGTAGGAAGCTGGGAGAAGTCTCATGCTTGCTAGCCCTGGCTCTCATGGGGGACTTCAACAAACAAAAACAGATGTCTGCTGATACACAACACAGAAAAAACAGCAGAAAGGAGACAGTCTATGAGGGTTCCTGGAGGAACTGAGAAACATGTAAGGTTAAGTAAAATATTCTCAAGTTAACTTTTGTTAACTCCTATGAGACCCAAACTAGCTAAATTTAGCTTAGTGGCTTAGCTCATTGGTATTTTGCACATTCCATGGATGTGTATATTTGGTGAAAATGAGATTACTATTCTATGTGAATAAATACTATTCTTACTGTAAAGTAGGAAGTGTTCAATTTCTGTTGCAGCTTTATTGGAAACACTGAATTTCATTGCAACCTAATGTACTTTTGATAGCATGATCTGAAAATTAAATATTAATGACTGGAGGAAATTAGAGCCTGCCATGGTTGTTGCATTCTCTGCAACTTAAACGTGATCTGCAAAATTAAACTGAAAGCTTAGGTCAAACATGGGCTGTCCTGTTATGGTCAGGTCCACATTCCTGGAAGAACACTGGGAGAAAAAACATTTATTCTAATTGCACTGAAGAAGTAAACCTCAGCAAGATCATAAACGAGAGATATGAGGGAGGTATGAACAATTTTCATGCCATGTAGTCACTTAGGAGGGTTAAGCACATTTTGCCTATACAACTCTGTATTTTGCTTTTTGAACACAGACAGTATCAGAAAGGGTTCTGGAGTTGCTTTTTCCTTCTCTCCTGGGGAAAGAACTGTTTGTAAATACTAGATAAAACTGTTGACAACTTTTAAATTTAAAAAAAATGCTGAGCATGAGGCTAAGATTGTGCAGTTCATGATGATATTGATGCACTCACCAAATGTATGCAAAAAATTGCTCAGCATGGAGGGCCAGAACATGCATCTTTACAAAAATACCCTGGACACTAGTGACTACAGAGGGATCATCTGTTCTTGATCATTTCTGTTGATGCCTTCTTGTCTATCATGTTGAAAATATTCAAGTATTAATTCCGATTCCTTTACTGAAACTCCCATTTCATCTGCTAGCTTGACTTTCCAAAAGTGCTGGCTACTCTTTCTCTGCCTTTTTCACTCCATGAATAATTTAAAAAATTTTACAACCCATGCAAAAGGGAACACAGAGGGAAACAGAGAGTTTACATGAGAATATTCTACACCTTAATGGTTGGTCCATTGCCTTGTGAGAACCTTGCCTCAAACCCATTGTTCACCTGAGTTAAAGCAAGATTTTAAACTTTCACCTCTATTTTAATAACTGAGATTTCTGTGTTATTCAGCATATTCAATAGTAGAACTTCTTCCAAGTAATTTACTGGAATACTTCCAGTTCCCATACAATACACAGATGTTCACTGAACCAAAGGGAAAGCAAATGAAATTGATTACTCTGTTCACATCATCTCCATAGGGATAAGTACGGAAATGATTTTGGTATTGTACAAAGAAAGCATCAGGAACTATTTCTGACACAGGCATATTTCAGTGAGCTCTGGATGCAGAAAAAGAAGCCATGGAAAGGCTTTAATGGAAAAGAACCATAGAAATTATGAGAAAGTGAAAGAAATGCCATGTAATTGGAATTTTAGAGTTGAAAGTTTCCAGTTCTCTGAAAGAAGACTGAAAGAGGACCCTAAGAATGTAGATGCACAAACATATTCAATTAGATAAGCACAGTTTAGTTGTAAAGCATTGTTTTGTCTAAAGTACATCATAATTACAGCTTTCCACTATCTGCTTCTAGACTCTCTATGAATCCAAACACATGCAGTCAAATAACATCACCGTGTATTGTCACTGGATTTCCCTGCATCCTGCAGCAACATAATTCACAATAGTTGAACAATAGTTCTGGAACAAAGCAACTCCCTACCTTTAGTTAGAGAGCTGCACCTTCCCTGTTCAATCTTCTTCCTGTTGCTATATGGTGATGATGTGTTTCAGCAGTGAAGGGTACAACCTCACCAGAAATCAGCTGAGAACAAATACTGGCCTCAGCTCCTTTTGGCCCTGAGCGAAAACTAATTGACTGCAATCAGAATTTTCATACAAAAATCTGGAAGATGCTCATGAGGGAAGAAGCAATCCTGATTTCATGTGGGATTTTTTAAGATGTGAAACAAAGTGTACTTCAGATTTTAAGGCCTCAAGAAGACTCAAGAAATATATCCTGAGTTCAGGTTGTTGCCTTGTCTAATCCCTAGGCAAGATAATGTGTATCTTGGACGAAGGTTAGAAGGCAGGATGGTAAGAATACCAAGCTATTATATGCTAGCATGTAATCATGAAGAAGACAGTCCTGGGTTCTGGGTTGTACGAAACCTGCCAGAGTCTGCTTTAAAAGTCAATTTGAATGTAATTTATTAGATTAGTAAATCAATTAGATTGATTTTATAGTCAATTAAATTAGCAATAAATCTTCACTTAAAGAGAAGTTAGTCATAATTATAAAATTTTAGACAGTGCAAATGAATATGGTAAATAATACGCTGCTTGAAAATTTGGCCTAGTGGAAGAATTAAGTTATCTATTAATTATAATTGTTTTAAATATCACATATGTATAAAATATGTGCAATATGTATAAAATATGCATAATACATTTATAAGAATTTTTATAATGTATTCATGTTAAAATTATTATTCAAATATTTTATTATTAAGTTGTTATTTAAGTATATATT
>VYZQ01015089.1:0-11882 GCA_013400655.1 Mystacornis crossleyi | reverse complement strand
GCTCTGGAACCAGGCTGGGAGAGTTCGGAATGTCCAGCGTGCAGAAGGGAAGGATCCAGGGAGACCTCAGAGCCCCTTCCAGTGCCTAAAGGGGCTCCAGGAGAGCTGGAGAGGGACTTGGGACAAGGGATGGAGGGACAGGACACAGGGAATGGCTTCCCACTGCCAGAGGGCAGGGATAGATGGGATATTGGGAAGGAATTCTTCCCTGGGAGGGCAGGGAGGCAGTGGAATGAAATTCCCAGAGAAGCTGTGGCTGCCCTATCCCTGGGAGTGTCCAAGGCCAGGCTGGACTGAATTTGGGGGAGCCTGGGATAGAGGAAGACGTCCCTGCTCACAGCAGAGGGTAGAACTAGATGGGCTTTAAGATCGTCCCCAAACTATTCTGTGATTCCATGGAAAAAAAAATAAAAGTTTGATGGCGCATCCCACCCACTCACCCCTCCCCGGGCTCTCCCTGTCCCACCCAAGGACAAGATGTCCCGGGACATTTGCCGGTGCCGTGAGGAACAACACAGAGTTTCCCATCGCAACCAATGCTGGAGTTTACAGCCCATGCTAAGGCTCCAAGAATTCCCGTGCCCTTTTCCAATGGAGAGCCCCCGAGGGCAGCTTAAGGGCCGATAACACGTGGGATCAGCTTTGGAACCGATCCTGTCCACACATCCACACAAAATCCCCGCTTGACACCACTCCAAACAATCCAAAATAGAAACGCTCCTCAAAAACGGCACGCGTGGGGATTATCCAGAGGCACAGGGGAGGAGGAAACGTTCCTTGAACTCAGATTTCCTGAGGGATGACAGCAAAATTCCCGTTGACAAGTGAAGTCAAGGCTTCTCCCCATCCCTCAGGCTGAAGCAGAAACTCCAGCAAAGCTGCTGGAACAGCAGAGTTTTATAGGACTCGGGAGATGCTGCCGAGTCCACAAATCCCTTATTCCAGGTGCACTCCTGCATCTGTTCCGTATTCCAAGGGGTTTTACTCATTCCTAGTGCTTTGTACAGCACACGGAGTGATCCACAAAGTCCTGGAATGAACGGCTCAAGTCAGCTCAGCAGCCAGGGAGAGGAATTTTCCCTACGACGCTTCCGAGTCGTTACAGGGAAAATCAAATGGGAAGATTTCCACAAGAAAATTAAAAGGGTGTAAATAGGGATTTGGGAAAGAACAGGAAGCAGAAAGCAGAACAGAGAAACCTACACAGGTTTTACGGGGAATTGAGCATCTGCCAGGGCGGGATTTTGGGAATCCTGACAGAGCAGTGGTGGATCATCCACGTCGGCATCAGTAATTCCAACTGTGACCGTGCCAGGAATACCACCAGACAGTTTATTAAGCGGGAGAAAACAGCAAAAGGAAGGAAAAGAACAGGCAAAAGGGATTCATTGTCACTTTTCAGGTTATGGGGGTTTTTTTAAGTGCCTTAAACACCCACTTTTATTTTCCTTATTTTTATTTAGGAGGCCAGGGAAAGACAAGCCGAGGGATAAGAGAGATCAGCACTGAAATTCTGCCCAATTCCGAACATCAGGTCCAAAACTGGTTTAAAAGCTTCAGTTTTGATTGGATTAGGAGACTCCTAAAGGTGCCTTCCAAGCCAAAGCATTCCATGGACAAATAAATATCTATTTCCAAGCCCAAGATCTATTTCCAAGAGCATGGAGTGGCAGGATAAGGGGGAATTGCTTAAACTGACAGTAGGTTTAGAAGGGATATCAGGAAAGAATTCTTCCCTATGAGGGCAGTGAGGTCCTGGTTGCCCAGAGAATTTGGGGATGCTCCAGCCCTGGAAATATTTAAGGCCAGGCAATCCCCAGGAGGCCAAACGAGGAGTTCAGGACCTAGTGCTCTGTTTCCCATTTTTTTTCCCCTCTGTTTTTTTTTCCCTGTCTATTTTAGATCCGCACCGCGCCACCCCTGAAAGGTTTGGATTCTTAGACAAAGCCCCCCACGGACTTGGAAATATCAAGGGTCAGAGCCAATGGAAGGATCTCATCCATCCCCAAAGCAAAGTATTTCTCCTATTAGTGTATAAATAGACAATTCCCCAAAGAGCTGCTGGCTGCTAATGGAATTTCCCAATCCAATGGAGCTGGAGCTGCACTTGGTACAGGAGAGGCTCTAAAATAGGGACTGAGGTAAAAATATTGAGGTAAAACTACCTAAAATAGGGACTGAGAGGGGACTTTGATTAGAAACATGGAATGGTTTGGGTGGGAAGGGACCTGCAAGGTCATCTCCTTCCACCCCCCTGCCATGGGACACATTCCAGTGGACCAGGCTGCTCCAAGTCCCATCCAACCTGGCCTGGAACACTTCCAGGGATGTGGCTTCCACAACAAATTGAGTGTGCAGGTTGAATTCCGCAGGGGAAGAGACACCCAGGAATTGTCACCCTCAGGATCTTGGCCCCACTTCCCTCTGGATGTTCCCTCGCTGTCGCTGATTTCCCCGATCCCAAATCCAACGTCTACACGGGAACACCTCCTCGAGCAAGGCCCATCCCCTCGCTCTCAGTAGGCTGTTATTTTTAAAAGAGGGCTCTGCAAAGAGAATTCCCAATCCTGGCTCCGCGCCCGCAGCTCCTCTTGCAGCTCGGGACGAGTCACCTGGAAATGCCAAGTCAAGGCGGAAACCCAAAACCGTTACTTACGACCACTGACGTAACCGGGGCCGGCAAAGAGCCAAGAATGTGAACTTTTCCCAATTCCTGAAGGAGTGAGGAGCCACCTCGCCAGCCACGCTCCACCCCTGGATCCCAAGGACAAGCCAGAGGGAAGAGAGAGCTGACACTGGAATAATCTCCGGGCAAGGTCAAACCTACGTGGGACAAACGAGCGACGCTCACCTCGAGCGGCGACCTGGGAAGGGTTTGGATCAGCTGGAAGGAACTCGGGAAAACGGGAGTAATGATGGAGCAAAGAAAAAGACGTGATGAACTCCAAGGAGTTCTGTGTGTGTGATCCAAGGGCTTCCCTCAGGGAAGGGATCAAGAGCTTAACTTGGCCGTAAGGCGATCGGAGGCGTCGGCCCAAAGAGCAACAAAACCTCGTGCAAGTCAAAAGAAAAAAAAAAGGGGAAAAAAAAAAAGAAAGGGAAAAAACCTCCAAAAAGTCCCTCAATTGCTGTCCCACCAGGAATCACCCTGCTGGAAATATTAAGAAAAAAACAAGAGAGGAGATAAAAATCCAGGGCTGGGATTTCCAGAGCTGCCAGAGGGATCCAAACACCCGGTGTCAATAAAATTATCAGCAGCTGAGCATTCGGATGCCTCCCATAACTCGCTCCTCACCATTTACACCCCCTTTACTTGCCCGAGTAATGCAAAGCAGCTCCTGCCACTTTTGCCTCCAGCGTTTTTCCAAGCAAACACTCCTTCACCAACCCGACCCCCTCATGTCACACCCTATGTATGGAGCGAGGAGAGAAATGAGGATTTAGGGAAATTTTTGGGGGGTGATTCTGGCAGTAAAGAGTTGGAGAAGCTTCTGCAGATGCAGAGTGGAGCGGGTCTCAGGAATCCTGTGGTATTTCTCTTTAGGAAGGTGGGAATACAAACAGGATTCCTTCTGCTTGGCAGTTTCAACAGTGGGGTGGCAACACAGGAAAAGCAGAAAGCTGATAACACAAACCACTGGCTTATCTCACTTCGGAGCAGGAGAAAGGGAAGACATAAGCAGGGAAGGAATATTTTCATGGGAACAACACAAAACCAGGCTGGATGTAGTGGATCCAACGAGGATGTGCTCCCAATTTACTACTCCTCTGGCCATGGAGCTGCGCAGCCAGAGAAGGGGAATTGCAACAACTCCCCATCTACTTAAGCTGAAGGAGGGAAGGTTTAGTGGGATATTGGGAAGAAATTCTTCCCTGGGAGGGTGGTGAGGCCCTGGGACAGGTTTCCCAGAGAAGCTGTGGCTGCCCCATCCCTGGAAGTGTCCCAGGCCAGGTTGGAAGGGGCTTGGAGCAACCTGGGATGGTGAGAGGTGTCCCTGTCCATGGCAGGGAGATGGAATGGGATGATCTTCGAGGTCCCTTCCAATCCAAACCATTCTGGGACCTAAATTAAAGGATGAACCATCCACCATTCCCAGGAAAACATCCAAAGGCTCCTTAAAAACTCCTTTAATACCCAGACCTGGAGATCACAGCAGGAAAAGGGAGCCAGGCTCTGACCTCAGGACACAGCAAGATAAGTCGATCCTTGAGGTCCCTCCCAACCCAAACCGTTCCGTGATTCCAAGTTCACCTCAACCAGGACACGAGCGGCCTCACACGGAACCATCCAACCCAGCAACCACCAAATTATTTAAGGAACAAACACACATAAATAAGGAAAAGTCCCTGGAGAATCTCCCTCCTGCCTTCTCCATCTCCTCCTTCCAGCCAGCTGTGACCGTGCCGAAGCAATCCCGGAGCATTCCTGCCTGGAAGGGGACATTACAGAGGGGGAAAAGACACGGAGGAGTCTCTTTGTAATATTCCATGATCCCCCCGGGCGAGGCGCGGAGCCGGCGCTGCTGAACGCTGCACTTTTGGATTCAATTAAAGTGATTATCTGTTGTGCCAAATAAATTGTGTCCAGCATCTATCCTGCAGGATTTTACACCTCCAGCCTCATTATTCCCTAACTGTTTCCTCCTGTTTATGCTCTCTCCAATTAAATTGCTGATAATATGAGCCAAAATAAAAAACGAGCGCACCTTGTCCGGAGAAAATTGATTCCCTTTTTTCCTGCACCGGGCGATTGCCAGGTTTTATATACTCTGTTCCTGGCGATCATTAGTAATTCAATTTTCTTTTTATTAGCCCCCTTATCTGCTGAGCAATATAGTGGCAGAGCTGACCTCTTTCGCACGGGTAAATGTTTAAAATCTTTTCCCTGATTAATTTTGCCAGTTAAGGAAAAGAGGAGAAATGATCCGGCTCTTTGCCATCACAATGAATAAAGCTTAATGTTGATTGTGATGGAATTTCTAATGCCAAGGAAATTGATTGAACGCAGCAATTACCCCGCAATAGGAACTCCAGGGAAATGGGATGGTTTTCTCGCCGGCCGTAGCCTTTTGGTTATTTAAAACAATCCAATTTGCAAGGATAATTATATATTAGTGTTTTATCTGCCACCGAGAATGAACATGGGAATTTTGATACTGGCCCGGCATTAGCAGGTTATTGCTGCAAATTACTCCAGATCTGCTTTCTTTCACATAAAGACGAAATTAGGCCATCAATAACCAGAAAAAGGTGGACTGAGGAGATGGGAGAGGCACGAGTGCCCTCTGCAGGGCTGTGTGCACTTCCCAAAATCCCCAATTCTCCTGGAAAAGCCCCCAATTCTCCCACATGTCCCACACCACACTCCCATTCTCCTCATCCGTACATTTGCCACGTCTCTGACGTTAAAATGCATTTTCAAAAGTCAATAAATCTCCCTTTGAAGCACTTATTCCTAGTTTTTCCTAAGGAAAAAGCCCTGGGAATAAAAATGACAGCTTGGATATCCCAAGCAGGATGAGCCAAGGAATGGTGAGGAAAAGTTCCCAACTCCCAGAACTCACCCGTCTGTCATTAAAAAATATGTTGAGAAAAAGCTTCATCCTGCAAGAAATCCCAGATAAAGGGAGGAGGAAAAGGTGTTGGAGAAGTGTGGGATTCCTGTATCCTCTGGCACGGGACTTTTACGATGGAAAAGCAGGAATATCCCACTGCTACTGCATCTGGATCAGTCAAACCTCACTTAGAAGTTGGTGTTTTCCCTCAAAACTGATGAGAAAAAGATGCTATCCCCGAACTTTTGGGAATAAGCCCGACCCCTGTTTGGAGACAGCGGATAAAGGATTCCCAAGGTGATGGACAAAAAGCTTATTTGGCATTTGGACTGGCTGGGAGAGCTGGGAATGTCCAGCCTGGACAAAAGAAGGATCCACGGAGACCTCAAAGCCCCTTCCAGCGCCTCAAGGGGCTCCAGGAGAGCTGGAGAGGGACTTGGGACAAGGGAGGGAGGGACAGGACACAGGGAATGGCTTCCCACTGCCAGAGGGCAGGGATGGATGGGATATCGGGAAGGAATTCTTCCCTGGGAGGGTGGTGAGGCCCTGGAATGGAATTCCCAGAGAAGCTGTGGCTGCTCCATCCCCAGAAGTGTCCAAGGCCAGGCTGGATGGGGTTTGGAGCAATCTGGGATAATGGAAGGTGTCCCTGCCCATGGCAGGGGCTGGAATTCCACGATCTCCAAGGTCCCTTCCCACCCAAACCACTCCATGGATTTATTCAATACAGTGGCAGCCGTGACTCCGATGATCCTTGTTGGTCCTCCAGCTTTTCCCTGGGTAAGGAGAGAGGAAACCACTGCCTTTTATCCCTCTTCCACCAGATCCCTGAGGATCCCAGAGGCGAGTGAGGCAGCCCTGACACTTTTTCCCTGCTCCATCATCCCATTGGAAAAACTTCCACTTGGGACACATTCCAATATCTGAGCTGCTATTAACATTCTACTTAATCAAGTATTTTGGAATGAATTGATGAGAGCTGCAGGCGGATCTCTCATGGACCAGCCCAAATAATCCCAAGGAAATTCCTACCAACCTGCCACTTTCCATTGGCTCTCTGATCCCTAAATAAAAACAATTCGCACAGAGGGAAGTGCCTCTGGATACAGAGCATTGGGAAACACCAACCCCAATCCAAGACTCAGCAGTGGCTGGAAGAGCTTCCCTACGGATGAGACCAAACAGATCCATTTGGGTCCAGGAAGGGAATTGGAGAGTTGGGAGACAGAGCAGGACCTGGGAAAAGCAGGAACAATGTCTTTGTACAGCCCACAGAGCTGTGCCACGCATCCCAAAATCCTGTGGAACAGGACAAACAGGAAACCAGCCAGGCTGTGTCACCAGCGGGGACAGAAGGGGCCAATCCAGCTTTTCCAGCCATCCTGCCACGCAGGAAGCTGGGAATATCCTTCCCCTCTGTCTTTCCATCCAGTGTGATCCCAGAAATGGATGGTGCTCCTCAACATCCACTTCCCTGCTCTGTTCCTGCCCCACTCTGCTCCCGGTGCATCCCAGTAATCCCATTTACTTCCCTCACACTCGTCCAAGGAAGAAACGGAAAAGACTGAAAATTCCACCACTTTGTGGTGATTAATATCCACACTTTGCCCCCAAAAAACCACAACAACCTTCCCAAAACCTCTTGGATAACCTGGAAGCCAGGAATTGAATCCACAAGACTTCACTTACTCCTAGCTCCCTGTGGAACCAGAAGACACCAACACCTCATCCATAATTATACATTTAGAGGGAACAGGGAATGTGGGAGTTGTCCCAATCCCTGTGAGCATCCAGGATCTCCCAGACTTGGGAATATCTCTGCCCCATCCATCAGCAAACAATCTTTTCCTACTAAACCTGGGGAAAAAACCCACAAGAGTCCTGGTGCACGTGGAGGGACATCCCTGGAATAATTCCACATCTTTCCAAACCCGGAGTTTAAGAATATTCCAACACATGAAACCGCAAATCCTCTGCCTGGGATTGAAGCTCTCCAAGAAAAATCCTGAAGTACAAAAGGATTCAAATCCGGAAACTCAATTTGAATCCAAGGAAGCAAATCCGAAAATTCACTGAGGGAATTCCAAGGCAAACCAGGCTCTTCCTGAATTTCTCTGCAAAGGAAAAGGTGCCACACAGAGCAGCATCTGTCGGGAAAGGTTGGATAATTGGATCCACCTTTGGAGGGGGGAACAAACCACCTGCTCTCCCTAGGTCACTTCCAGATCTATCCCCTTTTCTTTCTTCCTTTTCCCAATTTTGTTTGCCAACTTCCCAAAGCCGGGAGCACAACCAAATTCCTGCTTTATTTTTTCATTCCTATCCAGTTAAAATCAGGTCCCCAGTACGGAAACATTCCCTTCAATCAAGGAAGTGGGATTCCACACCAGCTGATATCCTCGGAACCAGCACTTCCTCAATTTCCTCCAAGGTTAAAATGCTGTAGCAATCCCAAATTGCTCCATGTTTCCAAAGCTTTCTGTCTTTTCATGGAATCATGGAATCATTTCAGCTGGACAATTTCAAAGATCATGGAATTTCAACTCCCTGCCATGGGCAGGGACACCTCCCACTATCCCAGGTTGCTCCAAATCCTGTCCAGCCTGGCCTTGAACACTTCCAGGGATGGGGCAGCCACAGCTTCTCTGGGATTTCCATGCCAGCCCCTCACCACCCCCCCAGGGAAGAATTCCTGCCCAGTATCCCATCTAACCCTGCCCTCTGGCAGGGGGAAGCCATTCCCTGTGTCCTGGCACTCCAGGCCTTTGTCCAAAATCTCTCATCCAGGAAAACTCAACAAGATCTCAACAGAGCTGTGTGAACACAAAATAATCCCAAAATATAACTGGAGACAAATCCCAGCTACGCCGTGATCCAAACCCCTCTCCCAGCTCCAGCAATTCCCATGGGGAATTTTATGGAGCCACAGGGAAAATGTGCCTCATATCCACCTGAAAAAACTAAACCCCAGGTAGGGGAAGCCTTTTATCCACAAAAACATCCCCAGGGAACAACAGAACCAGACTTGGAGCCACCAACATCCCAACATTCCAGACACTCGGAGGTGCCACTCTGAGATCCAAGTTCTGCTCCAAAGCAGCAGGACACGGATGTAAATTCCCTGTTCCCAAACATGCTGGATTTGTGTATTCCACTAATGATTGGTGTTTTAAGCAAATTAGATGCAAAACTAATGAACAGAGCACTGGGATACAGGTGAGAGATTGTGTATTCCTGCCTCTGCCAACCTCCTCCTTCCTGGAAAACCTTCCTATATGACGCTTGAAAATCCACGGAAACCCCAGGAGAAGCAGGAAACAGCGTTTTTGTGGAGATGTCAAAGGACAACACGGATATGGAGTCAAACTTCTCCGCAGTGACCAACAAACACCTCCAAGAGGACTCAGCCACACATTCCCAAATCCAAGAACCCTTGGAATCACTTCACTGAGCCCTTGGAATGCCTGTTCCTACCTTCCTTGGTGGCCACCTGTGTCCTGGTCGCCGGCATCCGGCAGAGCCTGTGCTTGGAAATCTGCACCAGGCCCCGGGGCGAGGAGCGTTTGGGCGTCACCGAAGCTTTTCCACGCACGGAGTTTTTCCTCCGGAGGTGGAAGCGGCTCTTCAGAGCTGTGGTGGGAGAGATGTTCTTCTTATCCACGGGGGAACTGGGAAAGGGAATATCACACGGTTAGGAGGGAGCAGGGAAGTGACCCAAAACATTCCTGGTGTCCTTCTCCAGAGCTTCAAGAGGAGTCAGATCCCACCAGGATTCTCCTCTGGCTGAGGAGGAGGAGAAGCTCTGAACAGAAAATTCCAAGGAAACAGGCAAATGTGAGGAATTCCTGGCAAGGAACAGATGGAGAACGAGGTGTTTGACAACCAAACTCACTCGTTGCCTTCTGCTCAACAGATGTGAGGGGTTGAATCATGGAGTCGTGGAATTGTTCAGGTTGGAAAAGATCCCTGAAGTAGTCAAGCCCAAGCATTCCCCAGCACTGCCAAGGCCACCACTGACCATGTCCCCAAGTGCCACATCCATGGGGATCTTAAATCCCTCCAGGGATGGGGATTCCCAATGCCTGACCACCCTTACCATGAAAAAAATTTTCCCAATATCCAAACTGAACCTCCCCTGGAGCAGTTTGAGGCTGTTTCTTCTTGTCCTGTCCCTGTTCCCTGGGAGCTGATCCCGATCCCCACCTGGCTCCACCCTCCTGTCAGGGAATTTCNTGTTGGTGACCACCGGGATTCACATGATACAACTCCTGGATCGCCCAACATCAGGAAGACATGGAACTGCTGAAGCAAATCCAGAGGAGGCCACAGAGATGCTCCAAGGGCTGGAGCCCCTCTGCTGTGGAGCTGACCTGGGAGAGCTGGGAATGTCCAGCCTGGAGAAGGGAAGGATCCAGGGAGACCTCAGAGCAACTTCCAAGGTCTAAAGGGGCTCCAAGAAAGCTGGAGAGGGACTCTGGATAAGGGATGGAGGGACAGGACACAGAGAATGGCTTCCCACTGCCAGAGGGCAGGGATAGATGGGATATTGGGAAGGAATTCTTCCCTGGGAGGGTGGTGAGGCCCTGGAATGGAATTCCAAGAGAAGCTGTGGCTGCTCCATCCCCGGAAGTGTCCAAGGCCACATTGGACTAAGCTTGGAGCAACCTGGAATAGCAGAAGCTGTTCCTGCCCATGGCAGGGGAGTGGAATTCCCTAATCTTTAAGAGCTTCCAACCCAAACCACTCCACGATTCCATAAATCCTCCAGCACACAACAACGCTCAGCGGCATTTCTCCCACAGCCACAACTCAACATGAAATCCACGGACACAAAATCCAACCAACAACTTACCCCACATTCCCCTTCCTCTTGATGATTTTCGTCCGACTCTTCACTTTATAACTGGACAGGGCAGCCTCTCCAAAGGATTTCATCCCACCGGGAACAACGGATGCCACGCTCGGAGCCGGTGGGACACAGGTGGCTCGAGGAATATTCGGGGCTGGAGGCTTCTTCTGGTCCTCGGATCTCCACTGGAATGCTGACTTGGAAGTGGAAGGCAAGGTCTGCAAGCTGGAGGCTTTCCACTTATATTTACTGGGAGAAACCCCCAGCTTGGATTGCAATCCCAGTTTTTTTACCTTTGCTCCCAAATCCGCTTTGGGGGAGATTTTAGCACCTTTGTCCGCTCCCGTGATGCCCTTCTTGGAATTTTCGGCTCGAGGGCTCGCCCACCTCTTCACGATCCGAGAGTTTTTCCCAGGGTTTGCCACCCAGGTGTAGTTATTTTTCCTGAATTTCTGCGATTTGCCGGAGATGGGTGCTGAGGCAGCTTTTTGGAGACCGGGAGCTTTGGGAACGACGGGAAATCTGCTCTTCACCAGAGTCACCCCAACCTGAGCACGTCCAGAGAGCGTCTCAGCATTCCCAAAGAGTTTGGGATGTAGGGAAGCATCCCGGACTTCCTCACCACTCGGCTGCCCTGGAGAGGGAGGTTCTGCCTTGATCCGTGCCCAGTGCTGGGCCGGCTCCTGACCCGGCAATTCCAAAGGTTTTTGTGGCTCCGACTTCAGCGCCACGGCACTTTCACTGGTGCTTCCAGAGGCGGAAAAGGAGCTCCCAGCTCCACTTCCCGGCAGGCACACTGTCCTTGACGTGGAACTGAAGGAAATGGATAGGGAAGGTCTTCTCTCTTCCTTCTGGAGAAGAGATTTCTGGATATTCCCATCCGCTGAAGGAGCCACTGCCGCTTCCCGCCCGGAACACTCGCGGTAAGGACCCACGTTTTCCTGGCCAGCCCTTTGTGGTACCTGGATATCCACGACGATGTTCCCATCCGTGGTGAAGTCCACGTGTCTCTCTGGGGACGATTCCGGTGGCTCGGGAGTCTGGCTGTCCCCAAGGCTCCCAAAACCCCGGGAAGCGCCGGAAGCACTTCCAACGTCATACCCCGATCCCGGCAGCCGGTTGTCCAGGGAGTATTTTTTCCTCCAGGAGTGAGTCTGGTGTGGGTGGAAATTCCTGGGAGCCTGCTGGGGATACCTGGTGGAAAAGGCCCCTCTCCCGGTGTAGCCGGGCTGGCGGGGGTTGTTCCACCTGGGAGGAGCCGACGGCGCCGGACGTGGAACATTCCCGTGCATGTTCCTGTGGCTGTTTATGAGACCTATGGAAAAGACAGAGCGTTAATTCCCTGATCCCACGGGAATGTGAGAGCAACACGGTGCTGCTTCTCCTTGAGCTGGAATTACACGGTCGCTCAGGTTTTGGATAAGCCAGGGTGGAAGGAAAAGCCATGGAATCACTGAATCCAGGAATGGTTTGGGTTG
>VYZQ01015083.1:2487-22402 GCA_013400655.1 Mystacornis crossleyi | reverse complement strand
GGGGGTTTTTTGGTTAAAAGCACAGCTTAGCAGACATCCATGTGCAAGGCAGTGTTAACCTAGTGCTCAGCACCTAGAACTGAACCGGAAGGTGCCTGGAATTACTGCACTACAGCATAATGCGAGATATGCCCATACAGTCAGGCAAGACAAGAGCATTTGAAATCAGAAAAGATTGGTTTGTGCTTCTGAAACTGTAAATTGTCCAGATTCCCTCTTTCCAGGAAAATCTACATGACTGAATTCCCTGATAAATACACTCTGAAGGAAGCGTTAACCTCTTGAGCCCAAAAGTGAGGACAGACTTAAGGACAATTGTGCTGACTTGTTCTGGCAAAGTGTTTACTGCCACCAAAAACTCTTCTGGACCACATCCAATAAAGAGCAAATGTTTTCTTCACATATTTTGTATGTTGATTACTACTGTCATCACCCATCAGGTCAGGGCATCTCTGCTGGCTCTTTCTGGGATGAATACAGCAGGAGAAAACATGATCTTCATTTCTATTTTTATAAAGCTGTTGTTTGGCACTGTGTTAATTTACAGTAAATACAAGAAGATACCACAGTCAAACAGACCTTAAATACTTGTAAGAAGCAGGAACCTGGTATGACCTGGCCAAAATAAGCATATCTGAGCAAGGCAGATTTTCTCATTTTGCTGAAGCAGGGACTGCAAAATCATCTTTTATCACATTTGGCCACTAGTTACAAATTCAGCTTTTTCTCCATGGTTACCCTCTGACATCTAACTTGGCCATCTGGAACAAATTCAGAACGAAAGAAGAGAGGATGAGAAGGAAAAACATTATGCTTATATTGCAAGACACCATTGCTTCTACTGAGTGCAATATGCACTTAACAAGAATGGAGGAGAGGATGCACAGCTGCCTCTTGTGCTTGTATCAACACTATGGTTGCTTCTAATTCCAGTGACTAAGAGTACAATAATTTACAACACTTTTTTCCCCACAAAAATAATGAATAGTGTTAATTTATAGCACTCACAGAGCACACAGTGTCAGCTCTCATAAATATCTCAGATAAGATGTTTTTGCCACTAAAATTTATAGGAGAGAATGAGACATCATCAAACTGCAGTGAGTTACAGTGTGCTTACCCTGTGTTATGTCTATGGGGAGAGAGAAAATGACAATTGTCCAGAAGGCAATGCAGACCTTAGGTGTGTTAAAATGCCCCTTGGAGGTGAATCTTTCTCTCTGCTGACCAAAGCAACCCTCCAAGACAAAAAGCTGGGCACCCTGTGTAGGTGAGGCAACTAAATTGGGATGGATCTGCATTAAATATGTGAGAAGTACCAGAATAACAACAGGGCTGAAAAAGAGCATAGATTTCACTATTCCCAGTCCAGAGCCCACTTAGCCTTGCAGTCTGCATGCATATAACAAAGGCTTATTCTGTATAATGCCCGTTCCTATAGTCCTTTTGTGGGCAGAATACTTCACTGTTTCTCACAGCGGAAACAATGTCTGGCTGGGAAAACTCACTGCCATAAAAGCAGTGACATCTCTAAATCAAAGCTTTGTGGCGAAAATTGGCATGGTTTAGATAGTAATTTTCTGACACTTGTTTGTTTAACTCTTGGAAATCTAAAATTGTGCTTACCACAGTTTGTAAACATAACTAAAATTTGCGCTGCTCCCATTCAATTAACTGTAAAAACTGAGAGGTAGTTGAACAAAACTTGGAGTGAAGGATGTGGCCTTTTAGCCATGTACTTACTTGAGAAGACTTATTCAGCAACCAAAAGGACAAAAATCTTGTAATACCAATTACCTGTCACAAGTAAAAGGGAAACAAAATTCCCAATATATGTTGGAATTTGCTGCTGTAAGATGTAAGGAGCCTGAAACCACATTCGAGATTTTTGAGCACAAAAAAGTTATGATCCTAAATTTTACATTTTGTTAGCTAAAAAGAAGCTGCCAGTTTCAAAGAGAATTAGGGCATGAATGGGAGCTAGCTTTGTCTGGTCCTTTATGAACTTCGCTTTAAAAGTTCCTGCTGAGTTGTTTTTAGACCCCTTCTTTTCAACAGACCAGCCACAAAGTCAGCATTACCACTACAAAATCCAGCATTTCAGAGAGCATATCTGTCAGAGTCTTCTAAATGGCCCAGAAGTTGTCCACATGGGATCAGACAGACACGTTTTAATTCTTGACATTGATGTGCTTAATAAAATATGTCCTGGAAGGCAGTTTTTAATATAAAAAGAATAATGCAAAAAGTTATTCCATGACAGAATCAGCACATCTTTATGAACTGACTACAAGGTGGGGCGAGTCAAGATGGTATCAACAGCAGCCCACAGGCTTCATCTGACTAAAGGTACAATCCCTCTCCCTTTGAGAGATGGAAAGTGGGATGAGGGTAGTACAAAACCCAACACCCACATATCTCTGACTGCCTAGACACAGCTAGATGTGCTAGGAAGATGACAGGGTTAGTCTAGAAGCACACGTGCAGCCAGGCACCCAGATGTGGGGGTTCCTGCCATCTCTGTGTGAATCACAAGCAGGGCTCCAAACCTGGAATCTGGTCTCCATCACAGAGGAGCATGGATTTAATTAGTTCTTTCCGTCACTGTGAAAGACATGAATGAATTACAGTAACATTTTTGCTATTAACTATTCTGTTGATGAATCCAAAATATATGCAATTACAGATCTAAATTTAGTCCCTTACAGTTGACAGAAATCAAGCTAAGTAACTCAGGAAAGGAGGGAGGGAGAGGAGACATCTAAACCCACGCAAAAACCTGACTTCACTTCTTCTGTATGGTAGTACTATTTTACTTTGAAGTAAAGCCTTCATCAAGAAGTTTCATAATATTTCTATAAACAGTTCTATTCAGAAATATTCTAGTTTGCAGAAGTAAAGTAAAAATTAAGCAAAAATAATGAATTCACTTTCTTTGCAAAATTGTTCATCTCATTCCATCTCTAAATGGCACTGTCCAACCAATCATTTTCTAACTACAGTCAGACCAATCATTTTCTAACTACAGTAAGACGTCTGTCTTGTCTGATTTAAAACTTTAAGTGTACCTCAAAATTAACGATGAGCAAAAGCCAGAGAGAAGAGCCCTTTGTTTAACTGTGCAGCAATAGTGCACCAATCCATACAACATGTCACCCCATACCTAAAGGGAGCACATCCAACACCACAGGATACTCCATAGTCCCTTTCCAGCCTCGCTTTTTGCTGAGACTACCAGCAAGCATGTCAGCTCCGTGAACATTCCAGGGAATGTGGAGCCTCATTGCCCTCCACGCTGAAGTGAGAAAAACAAAATCTTTTCATTCTTGAATATCAGGCAAGGAAAATCAGGTACTGACACATGACCAGAACCAGAAGAAAGTCTTTTTTTCCCTCCACATTCATAAGACAATTAAAGCTTCCTCTAAGTTATATGATTTTTATTATTAAGCAAACTATTTTTTTCCTAACTGTATAGGCCTGGACTTTTAAAAGCAAGATGCCAGGATCACACCAAGCAGCAAGGTAAAGTGTAAATTAGGTGCAAAGCTATGTGAAATTTGAAGACTGGTACTAGATGTGAGAGCTCTTTCAAAGGCAAATTCCCAAAATGCTTCAATTCTTCTTTAGAAAGACCCAGAACCAGCCAGTGCCAAAGAAAGCAGTGCTTGGTAACAACTTCCGGGGATAAATATCAGTTTTAAAGCTTGTTTTCACAGGTTCCTCTGTCTGGATATGATTTTAGGAGAATATTTTAATCAAATCCAAAATAGCAATGCAGAAAGAAGTGCTGGCATGGAGAGGGATAATCCTGTCCTCAATGCTGATACTGAAATATATACTTCTGCACAGCCTACAAGAGGGGATCCCACTGAGATTTCTAAAGATGCCCTGGATGGGGAAGGACAGTAGACATGAACTCCCAAATACATAAGACCAGAAAGGGAATATAAGTTATCATCAGAAATACTAAACTAGTTAGACACAAACTGCTGTCAAAATCATAAAGCAAATAAATGGGGGGAAAAAAAAAATCCCCTCAATCTCCCTAACCTTCATAGGAGTAACAGGGATTACTCGAAAAAACAGCAATCTTTTTAAAAACGGTACAATGTTTTGAGTTGCCAGCATGTTTTTAATTACGTTTAGAATGTTAGTCTATTGCATGAACTAGACAAATTAAGTCGTTCAAAATCACAATGAAGTTGCTGATTCGCCAGCATTTTTAATCCTGCAATTTACATGCTTAAATACATTCTTAACAATACCCTTTTAATAATCAACTACATTCACACTGGCAACTTCAGTACACTGACTGATGTGACAGTTTAAAGTATTTCAACGGGGATATTTGGGTCTCTTGACTTTATATTTTAACATTGCCAAAACATACACCCTAGGAACACCAAAGAAGAAAGTCAAGCCTTGGTGTACAGAAAGACCGACCCAAACAGCCTGGAAACAAACAGGAAATCCACAGATTTTTAAGGCCAGAAGGGACTGCTGTGATTGCCAATCTCACTTCTGCACAAAGGAGCCTGTAAGATTTCACCTCAAAAATCCTGCAGCAAGTATTCGAAAACTGAATTACAGCTGAACATCCGGCATAGAAACATCCTTAGTGTAAATTACCTAAATCAGGATTAAAACTTAAATTATGAAAAGTCTCCGTTTTCCTTCTGTAAGCAGGTAGGAGCCACAAGCCTCACCAGTAAATCGGGATCCCACTTTCACAGCACAGCAGGATGAATTATTAAGAACTGAACTCCTCCATACACATTTCCAACTTTACTACACATAATGGCAAGCGATTCCATGAATGACAATTCCATTCATTAAAATATTTCAGGTTTTAAATTTCGTTTCTACACTGTCATGTTTTAAAATACAATCACAAAATCCCATTTATTGTTTTTTTTTTCATTAAAATAATTCTAGCAATCTGGGTGGTTTATCATTATTTACATAGTAAATGTTAACTCATAGCTAATGAAGGGTTATTCCTACAAGGAAGAGAAACCAAAGTCACATCGATTACATCCTCATTTCCGTTTGTAACATTCACTTTTTGCCCCTTCCCCCACATTTTTGTGTCATCAGATGCAGGGATATATCAGACCCAGGGACATCTGGATAGATGAGCTGAATAAAAAAAGGTTCACATGACCCTTATTCTATTAGCATTTTCAGAAACTTCAAATCGCTGTCCAATTTGCAAGAAACCAGAAATAAGATCTGTGAGTGTTTTCAGAGTAAGAATTGGCCTTCGTTTATTTCCCAATTGTTGTTTGAACGCTGGAAGCCACATTTTCCAAAGCTGCAAACACAAACTTGAGGTGAGAAGAGGCCAAACCTAAGGCTGTTTGTCTTTTCTTAAATGCTGCCATACTACAGCCACAAAGACAGTAGTTTTATATTGTACTAAAGCATGGAAATTCAAGCTAATTAAAATCACACTTGAAAAAAGAAAACACACATTCAAATCACCTTCAAAACACAGCTCTCATAACTTGTTTTTAGAATTAGCCTTGAAACTTTGTTATTTATTTATGCTGCTACTGAGAGCTGATGTTTATCTGCCAAACACGTCACGAACAGATAACAGATTAAACTATGGTTTTAAAACTTATTAGCGTTTGTAAGAGAGGCTTCTCACAAAATTAAACGTCAAGCCTTTCTCTTGGTGTCTGTTCAAAATTTCGGATGGCTGATCTTAACAAAAAACTATTTGAGGCCAAAATTGACACGTCTTAAAACAGCATAAAATTATTTTTAAAAATTATTATTTTAAGTGCACAGATTTTTCTCCCATTTTCAATGCAAAAGAAAAACGATTTCCATTCCCCATTAAAGCATTTTTAATTTGAAATTGTTAAGTACTAGAAATCAACAATCTAACACAATGAAGATGCAATATGAGATATGAAGCTTCATAGCCCACCTTTCTTCTTGACTGGCATTCTTCTTCCTACTTCTGAATCTGGTTGCAAGCACTTATTTACAGGTACTAACGAAGTACTACTGGAACACTCTGCAATGTCAGGAACTGACTATCTATTGCAGAACACTCTTACAGTTCAGTTAGGAAATGCAGCTTCAATCTTCATTTCTATGAATACTTGCTGTTCCCTTGGATTGGGCTTCCGACGTTCTCCACAAATAAGAGGAAAAAAAGGGGGGGAAAAAGAAGCTTTTTGATTCTTTTTTAAGAGATGCTTTCAATTTCTTTAAAATATATTTGACTCTATAAAAATACAAGAGCAAACGTTCCTTGGCAATATAAAACCTTATTATAACTCCTCTTCTGGCAGCAAAGTTTGAAAATTAAAAGACTTTATGCAATACAATTAAGGCACAGTCCATCTCTAGGCAGCTGTCTCAATACTCCACCTGTACATGCTCAAAAACATATTATTTGCAGGACAAAAAAAGCCCAAGTAATCCAAATAAGGAGGAAGACAAAAACAATCCAAAGTGCCTCTTTAAGTTCTTTCAATTCTTGAATTAATTTTGTTAGCTATGTATTAGGTGACTACACAGCAGACTGAAAAGATCCCTTTTTCCTCACCAGACAAGAGCCTTCAAATATCACCCTCTTACCCAAGAGAAGTCACTGGGCAGACACTTTCATTTTTATTATCTGCAAGCCACCCAGCCTTACGGTCTTTAATGTCCCTCTGATCCTCCCATGTATTAAAAGAGAGGATTGAAAACGAGGAAAGCAATCCCTTGACCTGGAATTATTAAAGTGACAGTGCTGCTCACTGGGCACTTGGGCAAAGCAGATTGCTTTATACTGGAGTCATTTACTTCATGCCATTCCTTCCCTTGCACAGCAGCAGCCACCTCGTGAAAGAGGAATAAGGAGAGTTAGGAGAAGAGCTTCACAAAAGGTTCATTTTCAGAGATAATGAAGTATTAATGAAATAAAAAGCAAGCCATGAGATCAGTCCGGAGTTTCCCACTCAGAAGCGCAGCTGGTTGGCTTCAGTATCAGCCCCTCTCTCTCTCCCTTTTTCTGGAAAAACAAAAAGAGAAACAGAAACGGGGTAGATTTTCTTCATCTACCTCGTTAAGGAAAAGTCTGAGAAAGGCGGACAAGCTCCGAACGCTTCCCTTCCCCGCGTGAGCGAGGAGCTGCGATGCACATGACAGGGCTTTGCTGTGCATCGTCTTCTCCGGGAGACGGGGACTGTGTTTGTGAAGGGGGCGGCTCTGCTTTGCTCTCCAGTGTTCACACTTGGGATCTGTTCGTCCCCGCATCCCGCGGGCAGGGACTCAGGGGGGGACCCCCCTCATCCCCTCCCCACTCCCCCCTCCCCGGTTCCCTCGAACCCAAAGGGGTCTGCCTGCTACTTTCTGAGGCGAAACAAGACGCAGAGGGCTGGCTGGGTGGGTGGGGAACCGGAATGGGATGTAGGTGAACTGGCGGAGCCAGGATGGGATTAAGGAAAATGACAATTCACCCCACGGTTGCTGAGGGACAGACCAGAGGCAGGAGCTGAGGGGATGAGGGAGGGGTTGGAGGTGGGGCGAAGCGAGACGTAGCCGGAGCGAGGGGCGCTCGAAGGGGGCGGGACGGGGAGGGAGCACAAAGGAGCCGGTGGCGAAGGAATGGGGCAGCGGGCGGGAGGGCAGCGGGCGTCGTGGGGGCTGAGGGGCGGGCGGGGAAGGGGAGAGGGTTGAGGGGAGGGGGTCAGCGGGTTACCCCGAGGACTGGGCCTCCCCGCACCGAAGGGGGAGTCCCCGCGTCCTGGCCGCCAGTGCAAGGTCCGCGCTCAACCCCGCCGCCATCGAGGAGCCGCCGCCGCCATCCGCCGCCCCGGCAACCAGCGCCGGGCCCCGCCCGCCGGCCCACGGCCAATAGGCGGCCGCCATGCTGGGCCGGCGGCAAACAGCCCAATCAGAGGAGGCCTCTGAAGGCGTGGGTCATGTGAGCGGGCAAGATGGCGGCGCCCAAGAGGAGGGCGTGAGGTGGGAGGAGCCATGTTGTAGGCGACGGGAGCGGCTCGGTGAGGGCGGTGGGGCCGTGTCTGCCCGTACGGCTCAAGGTCGGAGCCTGAGCCCGGCGGGGACGCCGGCAGGGTCAGCGCGGTGCGGGGACGGCGACTGGTAGCGGTGGGGTTTGAAGGTCGGGGTTGNCAATTACCATTTACAGTCATAACAGTAAACTCTGGGTAAATATATTGTCAGTCAAATCAGAGTAGGATAAAGAGAAATAAAGCCAAATCCTTTAAACACCTTCCCTTCACCCCTCCCTTCACTCCTGTTTTTCTCTATGTCCTCCTCCCTCCCAGAAGCGCAGGTAGACAGGGAATGGGGGTTGTAGTCAGTTGATCATGAGTTGTCTCTACCACTCCTTTCTCCTTGCACTCTTCTCCTTCTCCGTTGTGTGGTTCCTTCCATGGGAGACAGTTCTCCACAAACTTCTCCAACAGGAGTCCTTCCCACAGGCTGCAGTTCTTTATGAACTCCTCCAGTGTGGGTCCCTTCCACAGGGGTCAGTCCTTCAGTAGCAGTGGCTGCTGCAGTGTGGGTTCCCCACGGGCTCACAGGCCCTGCCAGGAACCCACTCCAGCACAGGCCTCCCACTGGGTCACAGCCTCCTTCAGGCATCCACCTGCTCTGGCATGGGATCCTCCGGGGGCTGCAAATGGAGCTCTGCTCCCCCATGGACGTCCAAGGGCTGCAGGGGCACAGCTGCCTCACCACGGGCTGCCCCAAGGGCCTTCAGAGGAATCTCAGCTCCAGTGCCTGGAGCACCTCCTGCCCCTCCTTGTGCACCGACCTTCGTGTCTGCAGGGCTGTTCCTCTCATATGTTCTCACTCCTCTTTTCCAGCTGCTTTTGTGCAGCAGTTTTTACCCTTTCTTAACTTTCCCGCACACACTACCACTGTAGTGGCTGGGCTGAGACTTGGCCAGCAGCAGGTCTATCTTGGAGCTGGCTGGAATAGGCTGTCAGACATGGGGGAGGCTCCTGGCATCTCAGAAACCACCCTTGCATCCCCCCTGCTACCAAAACCTTGCCACACAAACCCGCTGCAACTGTATGCTTTCTAATTTATGTCTACAAACTATGGATTTATTTCATTGGATTTTTTCTTACAGTTCTCTTTGACAGTTAAGTCAATTTAAACATGGAGTATTGCCATGCAAAATAGGAAATGCATTTGTGATTCATAGTGGCAAAGAGTCTAAATGTTTATTTGATTCATACTGAGGCTGTGTAACTTTGATTGCATTTATTTATTTTTTCCTTATGATCCAGGACTTCAAGATGACAGGAAGAGAGTTTCTTGAACTAGACTCTCCACAGCAAAGACTAATTTTGGAAAGATTTAAGCGGATGGAAATCATACAAAAGATGATCAGTGAGCTTCCTAAAGCAGATCAGTAAGTGCTGGTAAAATAAATGAAGATAAGTGCATCAAACATTTCAAGTCTTGGAGGCTTTTCTTTTTCCTTGCTCTTGTATTATAAATTTTCCTTACAGTTAAAAAATTAGTTAATTGTGAAGATGCTTGTTATTGTCCAGAACAGAAAACTTGTTCTATGTTTTTTTCAATATGGTTATTTCAGTGTTGGCTCTGGTCCTGCTGAGCTGGTTTCTGGCATGTGCTCCCCAGTGCTTAGGGTTCTGAGATGGCTGATCAGCCCTGGCTGGCTCGGAGCATTCTCACAGTCCTGTGCGAGAGCTTATAAATTTTCTAGGAAACTGAAATGTGATTCTGCTGGAGTCATCTTGTGTCCAGCAGGGCTGGCCTGGGGCCAGAACTGAGTGAGCATCAACCTGCTGGTTTCTGCATTTCGTTCTACATCGCTCCCTGTTTCAGGAAGGCGAGACTAAGGTATCCAGGTGGTGGTGGAGGAGTCAGCTGGAGTCCTGCAGGCTCACCAGCAGGGTTCTGTGCAGCACAAAGCCAGCTAAATGCCTTCTGGGCCTCACAAATGACCTTTTTGGTTTGTGATACTGCATGTCACTGCAAAACCTTAGTGGACCTGAGCTGGTTCTGTTAGGAGCCATTTGCATCTGTGTATCAGCTTGGATAAATTTGGTAGAAATAAGAGTAATCAGAAGGTTATTTTATTTATATATATTTTTAATAGGACTAAATTGCTGGCTAAACAAACTGCTGGTAGTAACACAGGGCCTCCCCACACAGGTGAGAAGGAAAAGGCTGCAGCTTTGTAGGATCTGCCGCCCTCACGTTCAGCCTCCAAAACTCCTTGCCCAGGAGAGCAGGGGAGGCAGATACCTCAGTAGTGATGTGGTAATGTCTGGATAGAAACTGTGGACTTAGGGACTGCTGGGCCTTGGAAAGAAGTAGCTGCCAGTCCCTGGCAGGACTTACAGCTTGTATAACCAGAGGGGAGCTCACTAATGTCTGGAAGGGAAGAGCAAGCACGCTGCAGTCAAACTGAGAGAGTTCCTGTTTACCCAAGCACTCGTTTTTAACACTAGGGAGCTCAAACAAACAACCCAAACCCCAGCCCTTCCATCCTTCTTTTCTTTCCTTTTGTGCAGTGTAGCAGTTCTGTACCTCACTAAACTAAGTAGATTCTGCTAGTCCTGGGTACATTAATTTGCTCTGGTTTGGATACTTAAATATGCTGCTGAAATTTTAATACTGGTCTTCCATATTTATGGACGTGCTTGCCTGCATTTCACTGCCTGTGATGGTAAAGATATTTTCCTATTCAAAACAAGAAATAGTTGGTGCCCTTGATGTCTAACATTTTTAGTGTTTTAGGTTTTGCAAGATTAGCAAGTACATCTCTGGAGTCTTTTCCATATGATTTTTTTCAGTGCTTAATATTACTCAAAACATTAAAACATAGAAGAATTATAAGTAGATTGACTGGACTTTTAAAAATTACGTATTTTAGTGCATATATATTTCTTACTTTCTTTTCAGAAATTATCCTTAGAAATATGCTTATTCAGAGAGCTTTAATGAAGTTTCCATTAACTTTAATAACTGGGGGGAAAAAAATCTAGCAATGACTTCTCAACCTTTCTGTCACTTCACTCTTGAAGTGTGTTTGCAAGCTCAGGCATGTAACAAAGTTTGCTGCACTGGTTGCTTTTGAAAGTAGTTCCTCTCCGTTTTGCGCCAGTGAGAGATTTACGTCTTTTACTCCTTCTTGTAGGATTTTCAGAAAAGAATTGTAGTGTTGAGTAAACTAAACTTTTTTACAGTTCTCAATTGCTGAAACGACTTTCCTCCTTTCACAGGAACCTTTGTAATCATGGAAAATACTTCCTAGCAGCAAATTCAAGCTTATGTGGCTTAGTAGCAAATAATTTCTTCAGGAGCATCCTACACGTCAGAAAGGCTTCCTTGGTGTCCGCTATGCCAATGGCTGTTATTCCATTTCTTTCAACAGCAGGAGTTTATGAAGTTTTTGTGCATGACCCTTTATTTTCAGGTAAAAACATCTTTGTTCCTTTTTTTTTTTTTTTTTTTTTTGTAGGGGCTTTGCTTTCTGTACACAGTGTAACACTAGAGGAGCTTTTCCTCCCTGCATAAGAGTGCTCTTAAACTGTGGTCTTAAAAATCCTCTGTTTGTAAAGCAGAGTTTGAAAATCAGAATGCATTGGACAGCAGTGAGTGGAGTGGGAAAGGAGATACATATGTTTATATACATTTCTAAAAAAAATTGTTACACATTACTCATTTCTAGCATTTTTCACTCAAAGTCATGTAAAAGTGACTGCAACAAAGCAGTTCAATTTCCCCCCATCTGTACAGTTTCATTTGAAGGTTAACTTTAGAATGATAAATTCCTCATGGGTTGGAATGGGAGTGATTGTTTTTGGTTTTGTTTCGGTTTTTTGGTTTGGGGGTGTTTTTGTTGTTGTTTTGGGGTTTCGTTGTTGTTGTTTTTTAAAAGAAGAGTCCTTCTTTATAATTTTTTGCTTATCTGTACAGCTTGTCAGTTTCTGTCCAGAGCCTGTTTTCAGGTTCTTGCACACAGCTTATAAATTGATGTGGAGCATGTGTGGATATTGGCAGTGAAGTATTGTTTGCCATGCAGGTCAGCTGAACTGTGAGGTCTGTGCTGTGATCAGAGGAGGATTAGTAGGTGCTGTTGTGGGTGGTCTCTATCCCATTTTCCTGGCTATCCCCTTGAACGCAAGCCTCGCAGCCAGGTACGTCTTACTAACCTGCAGTGCATTGATTGAAATGTATTTATGGGTTAAATCTTCAGTTCTTTGTGTAAATTCTGTGGGTATTTAGTCTGTGCATACCTGTCTTCTTGCAGACATTTAGTACATGGAAAGAGATTTACATTAAGGTCATCTAATTACAAAGTGAAGTTTGTAAGAGCTACACCAAAGTGAAATAAGATCTGCAAAGTGATCCATTGGGAAGCCCTTGTGTTTAGCAGGAGCCTTACAAGCCTCCCAGGGTGTGCCTGGGTGTGTGCAGTGGTGGCTGCCATCCTGCCAAGCACTGAAGGTGGCTGGACAGCCAAGAGACCTCCCTGACCGTGGGCAGTGCCCAGCAGCCGAAGTCCCTGGCAGGTGTCATTCTGTGTAGTTCAGAGCACAGCAAGGGCAGGGCGAGGCTTGGTGAGACCCAGGGTGTGGTCGGGGTGTTTTAAAGCATTTATCCAGAGAGCTCAGTACCACCAGGTGAATTTAACTTAGGAAAAGGAGGAGAAAATTACTATCTATATTATAAATATTTATGTTAAATCTTGACACTTGCATGGAAAAAAGTAAGTTTCTACCACTGTTTCTGTTGCTTAGGTATATGTCATCTCCCTTGCCGGGGAAAGAAAATCTGTTACGCTACTGGCTCACAACTGCTCAGCCTGTCTTTAGAAAGATGAGTCTGGGTATACTGGTACAGGCTCTGACTGGATTATACCTTGCCACTAAACAGCATGGAATATATATCAAAATGCTGCTGCAGATGAACACTAGCAGGGATCCTGAAGAGCTGCCTGAATGAAGTAAAGCAACTTTTCAGTTGCTTTGGATAAGTAACCACAATAAACAAGGAAAAGAAGTGTTGCTCGCTGTCTCTTTTTAATAGAAAAACAAAGTCTCTGCACTGGCATTTTTTAAGTTTTGAACTGAAATGCAGGTTACACTTTTCATTATGCCTAGTTTAGTGTCCACACCTGAATAACAGACAGGTGTGTTTCTTTGGAAATGGGAGGCAAGAAAGCATTTATAGTGCCTGCTTAGTGTTTGGCTCTAAGGTGATGGTACATCTTTTAGAAGCTGTAAAAAATTAGTATTTTTGAAAAAAGGGGTTTTTTTCCTTCATAATGCAAACCTATATGATTAAAAAAAAAAAAAACCAAAAAAAACAATAAACCAAAAGGGGGAAGATCAAGGCAAGGTTTTACTAGAGATTCTTCAAAATCTGAGTATTTTTTCCCTTTTCTCCATTCTGCTAGCACAAAACTTCTGTCCCAAGACTACCCCTTTTAGGCTGTTAAAAGTGTCACACTGTACACTGTAGAGAATACTTTCATCACAGAGCAGTCAGGAGTGATAATCATATCAGGCTTCCCAGAATATCAAAAAAAACAGCCTTTGGCCTTGTACCCATTTTGCCTTGAAATTAGTCTTTTCCTGAAGGATGGCACTGTGTTGAGAGGCCTCCGAGGGCTGGTGCCATTACTGGGATATCTCAGCTACTTCTAAGATCAGTGCTCCAGAGGAACGCACTTAGGGATCAGGCGCACCTTCACATTAGTGGCTCTATGTTCTAGGGCAATATACATTGCCAGCTCTCCCACTGCATGAGGTGTCTCTAGTGTATTCTGAGAGCTGAATCAGGAATTCTACAGAAGCAATCCTCTCAATCTGATGTACGGTCTTAGCCCCCCATAGGTGAGGGTTGGCCTCTTCTCTAAGGCAACGGGTGACAGGACAAGAGGAAATGGCCTCAAACTATGCCCAAGGAGTTTCAGGTTGAACATCAGAAGGAATTTCTTACAGAAGGGGTTGTAAAGTATTGGAATGGCCTGACCAGGAGGTGGTGGGAGTCACCATCCCTGGAGGTGTTCAAGAAACCACTGGATGTGGCACTTAGTGCCAGGGTCTAGTTGAGAAGTTGGTGATCTGCCAAAGGTTGGACTCTATGATCTTGGGGGTCTTTTCCAACCTAAATGATTCTGTAAAAGCTGTACAAGTACTGGACAAGAGTCACGTACACTTAAAGTTCTAGCATCCCCTGAGATGCACGTGGAAATACTTATTAATGAGAATTAAGAATTCAGCATTGAGACCTTTAATTGAAGGGGGTTAAAATTTATGCTGTAATGCTGATGAAAAACATATTGGAGTTTCATCATCTTTATCCATCTTTTCTTTAAAAATGGGTCACTACAGCAGGAAAATCACACATTCTCTCTCTAGAGCCAAGAGTAGCAGCCTGATGTGTACAGAGAAGCCAAAATATAGACTCCCTGTTGCTGTTAGGTAGAGATTATTTAGTTTTCCTTGGGAAACCATGGGAACACCATGCGACACAACAATACTTCCTCAGAGTATTGCTGTGTCACATGGTGTTCCCAGCCTGCACCCAGAGACAGCTTGGCCTTACCTTCATCACCCTGACTGGAGATTCTAATGGAGCGAGTATTTTACATGAGAGTGAATTGTCATATCTCTGGAAGCCATCAGACNCGACACAACAATACTTCCTCAGAGTATTGCTGTGTCACATGGTGTCCCCAGCCTGCACCCAGAGACAGCTTGGCCTTACCTTCATCACCCTGACTGGAGATTCTAATGGAGCGAGTATTTTACATGAGAGTGAATTGTCATATCTCTGGAAGCCATCAGACTTCAACCAACAGAACCACTTACCTGCGATAATAAAAACATAAAATAAAGGTGTTATTGTGCAGTAGTATCTTGAAGAATGACAATGACTGGCTCAGTGATTATTGCAAGTGTTCAACATGATATAGTTAAAATACTGTAAACAGATTCCAGTGCTTTTTAAAGGGTGAGATCCAAAAGGATCTTCCCTTCCATGTACTATTTTCATTTTGGTATAAATTGAAGTGATAATATCACCAAAATGCATGTTATGATGTTTAATGGTCTGACCTGGACAAACCACATCCTTTTAGATACTCATTTCTTAAAGTGAAAGGTGAAGATAGTATATTAAAAAAAAGTTGCATTCCTTAACATTTTTAGTCAGCTGCAAAGACTGATAGTTGTTTCCAGCATCACCGATGAACACACAAATAGCAAGGCTGTATTTTACATGTTCAGCACTAGTCACATCAAAGGTCAGCTGAACACTCCTGAGACTAGAGAGGTGGTGTGTTTATGAACCAGGAAACTTTTCAGTTACGTCCTCTCTACTTCTCCTTAAACTACTGAGGGGGAAAAGTGTTCTCAGAAGTTAAAGTCTGAAATAGTTTCAGAATTCCACAGGACACCAAGATACTACCCCAGTTCTAGCACGCGTGCGTGTGGACGAGTGTCTGCACCGGAATCTGGGAACACTCCTTCTGTTCCCTGTTTCATACACAGGGTACGACGTACTTCCTACAACCCCGAAAAAGCCAAAGGAGGAACTTTTACCAGTTGTTGGCCTCTGACAACTGTAGTAAACTCCCCACAAACACTGAGTGAGAACAAGTTTTAGCTGGATCCTTTCTTCCACCACTGTAGTAGAAACAAGCCAGGCAGAGGCTACATATGCCAGAGGAAGGACTTTAGGCTACTCCAAGTCTGAACTACTGCCAAAAGAATGCCAAGAATGGCTACGGATAAGAGCCAACAGAAATACTAGAAAAGCACCACTTTTACCTTCTAGATGTTCCATTTTAAATGCTGCCTCAACATTACAATCTATTCTACGGCTCCTGCAAATGACACCCTCATCCTCCTGGTACATGCATGAGCCCTGCTCTTGGCAGCCTCCTGCTAATGAGCACAGGCAGAGTTATTTCTCCACATCTGCATATCCCACTTAAACTGGGTGGAAAACTGTAGAATCAGCAGCTTGTAATGAGCAATTTTTGCACAAGGTGTCCTTTAAACAGAGTCCATTTGAACAGCTCCCATACCTAACATATCCTTCACACATTTTACAGTGTAACTAATAGTAAATACAGCCCTATAACCAGAATATTTCTGATTCCAGCAGAAAACCTCCTTAACTACAAACTCTAGAAAACACAGCATTTTAAAAATCAGTACCTATACAAAAGGCCTTTGTGTTTTGCCAAAAATCCCTGTGTTTCACAAGGAAAACTGATTACAATTTGGACAAATAGCACGAGAAATCTGATTATCTGGAAGTACCAAGAGATGCCAAAGTTGGAACATGGTTCCCTGCATTTCTTTTGGTATCATCTCTCCAGGCAGCTACAGGTTACAGAAGCACCAATTTGTTTTTAACTCCCAGGTACTGCAAAGCTCTTCAAAAGAAAGAGAAGTTATTTTAGAATGCTACCAAGAGTCACAGCACCATAATCAAACTCCAAAGGACTAAAGGAGAACTGAGCATGAAATTGTTTCTTATTTAAATGCTAAAGAGTCTTCAAGTGACTCTGGTGGGGAAAAAAATGGTAAATGCAGGTAGCATAGCTGTGCAGCTGAACACTGGCAGCACTTGGTTCTGTGGTACATGCAACTTACCAAACACACGTTTCAGTGCTGAACAGGGTATTTCCTACAACTAGAGGCCAAAAAGGCAGAGCATCCAGTATGCTTTCACATTTTTATGCAGTATTTTTTGTGAAATGTTCCTTTTTATCAAGCTGCAGACCACTAACTAATAATCCCCTCAGGATAGAAAGCCAGTTCACTATTTTAAACTGTCCTCTACAAATAAAGCATTTAAGATGAACAGAAATCTAAACATACATGGCTCACTCCAGAGTACTGAAAATGTTCTGTCCTTTCAGCACTGTCAAACCTTTTTTTTAACACTCACTCCAGTGTTTAGTGTGGAAATAGCAATTTGATCAAAGATTGTGATTCAACAGCATGTAATTAACCAGTCATAAAACTTCACAGCTTAAAAACAGAACAGAAAGGAAGAAGATGCCAGTAGATCACAGAAGGGTTTATGTAAGTCTTTTACTCCTCCATGGTATATTGATCAAACATATCCATATAATTTAAAATTAAGAACAACTATGAAATACAAGAAGTGCTGATTCTCAGAAGTACAGCTCTATCTGCAGTTCAAGGAATAACACCTTCATGTTGTCCTCAGCACAAAATTACCTGTAAAGACAAATGAGCAAGAACATTTCTCCTGCATACCCTGATCCATTTTATCTTGTTTTCCAGTTGATGACCCAGAGACAGAAGCAACAACATTTTCCCCTTTCTGTTTTCCCAGTTTGTTTAATGAACCAAGACATTAATGAGAAGAAAAAGATGAAAAAACATTTGAGCCCATAAACTGAAAGATCAACAAGTCTGATTTTATTATGATATTGTATTCTTATCTGAATGGCACATAATTACAAAGAAACATTTACAATATATTTTCAAGTATTAAGTTATGTCATTTCAAGGCTTTCACTTCAAAAAGCTACATTAATAATACACCATACAGATAGTACAGTCGGTTAGAGTTTCAAATAACTTCCTCCCCTCTATTTGGTTTAAATATGATTCAGTAGGCACTAAAAATGCCTGCAGCCACTGACTTTCTTGGGACTTGACCTTGCTCTTGTACCACAATCCATCATTTTTCATGTCAGAAAATCAGCTGCTCTCAAGACACAGCCACAGGTCGTGTCATGACAGAGCATTGTGCAGGTTCACAGCAGAGGCCAGAAGAACTGTCCCTGACCCTGGCATTCAGCAGTGATTCAACAAGAAAGAATGCATATTTAAATTAACTTAGAAAACACTCCTACACTGAAGTAACCGTAAAAATGCCACTGGAACATCCCATACTTGCTACATTAGAGTTTCTCTTTTCCTCAAGCACATTAAACTGCAAAATAAAGCACGTTCATGAAGTCTGAGCTAGGCAGGTTGAAATTGGGTTGAATCTAAATTATTTCCATTTTGCCTATCAGTCAGTGTAGGTCCTGGTGGTTAACACTGGCTCCTGTGCACTGGTATAACCCATCAGTTACAGCAGAGTTACCCAAGTAAAGACTGAAACTTTGAACAGCCCTGTTGATGCCACCACAGAGGTGTAAGGTCACACATATCCCACTAAGTCTCTTTTGTGCTGGCAATATCCCCTGAACAGATGGAATTCTGCATACAGTGGAGTACAACCTGTTTGATAGAATATTGCCTTTTTTTAAAAAATCATCTTGGATGACAACAAATAATCCCAGCATTCAACTTTTCTTTTTTTTTAACCAAAAACAGCAAAAGCCCTGTTACCTCTTTATTCTCATTTCTTATACTACCTTTTAAAATAAAGCAGGAAATGTGGCCAGCAGCTGGTCCCGTCTCTTCTGCCCCAACACAGCTGAATCCACTTTAGCATAAAGAAAAACAAGGATGCTAAATACACATATACTTTATCACACAGTGATGTTTCACAAAGAAAAATCAAACTCCTTTTCTACTGATGAGCACATGACAGGGTCTAGCACCAATAAAGCAAGTGACTGGGAGAAAATGCTTTCACCTACTTAGCCTTAAACACAAAATTTAAGGCTTTAAGAAACAAGACTCCAGAAACACTAAATAGCATCTTTTTTTAAAAGACGTTAATAAATGAAACTGTTTTAGAAAGTATTCTTTGTGAAACCTCACTTTACATATTATCATTTTCACAATCCTTCTTCCCCCAACTGACATACATTTAAACAACCTAAACATTATAATACAACTGAAAAAAGAACCCACTCATCTTTTGTGATAGGGAGAAACACTGACTAGTACAAGAAAACACACACTATCTGTTTGTCAAACTATTTTTTCTCCTATCTCAGGAGCAATTATGGAGCATTTTTCAAATCATTAGCCTCAAGATACATATTTGCTCATCTCCAAACTGCTTAATTATATCAGGTTATACATTTCTGGATACTGTAAGAGGCTAAATTGAGAACTCCACAGTAGAATTAAGCACATGCGTATACATGCAATATTTTTAAAATTTAAAGCTACTCTGAAGTAACAGAAATTTCAGTGTGCATGGGCACAGAGATTTACTTATGGGAAGGTAAAGTAACGAGTTACTTCGATAAACTGATTTTTCAAACCTAATTCTTGTTAGAGGTCCAGGCAAGAGTGACTCCTCTATGTGAGGATTCCTCTGTAGCAATTTAACCAGTGCTCAGTTCTGTTTCATCAGGTACAACTGCATCGTGAATTAGAACAAGCTAGAGAAGGGCTTTTGAAAGGTACTGTGCATCCCTAACACTAGACAGCAACAGGTCACAAACTCCTTTTTTTCATTCAAAAAGCAATTTACTTAGACTTTTGGGACAGTCCCCTGTAATAAAAGGCTATAAATGTCACATCCCCCTTATTAGCATATTTTCCCTTTTCAGCTCATCAGATACTTGGTTTAATAGAAACTTTTTATTTCAAATGGCATGAGCATTTTTTTTAAATTCAAAATGTATCTCTTGCTTGGCTTCTATGTAGCTAATGTATTTGTTTCAAAAACGAAAAGAGGAAAACAGCTAATGAGAAGGATGTGATTGTAACCTTTACTATTAGTTGTCATCCAGAGCTAGAAACATTTTGGCAGAGTAGGCCAAGGACCAGACAAATCATTTTCTGAACCAGTCATTACAAGAGACTGGGATTAGCAAAGCAAGCTGTCTGATACCACAGTATGGGAATATATTGATCCTTACCAGGTTGCGAGGTGGAAAACGACTGTTCTTTAACCCCTACACAACGGAGCCTGGCAGGGCAACCACCTAAAAGAGAAACTGTCAGAGAGGTTTTAATAGTAATGTATAACTGAGATGCAGTACAATTTT
>VYZQ01015077.1:0-13016 GCA_013400655.1 Mystacornis crossleyi | reverse complement strand
GCGCACGGCTCCTCCGGGGGCTGCTCCGGCGGCTCCTCCCGGCGCTCCGGCCCCGCCGCCCCGGGATCCCCCTCGGGCTCCATCCGCCCGGCTCCGGAGAGCGTTTGCGAGGACGCGCCGCCGTTGCCCAGGGGACTCCCGGGAGCCGCTCCCGTGTCCCGCTGGGATGCGAGGGCGGGCCCAGCGCTGCTGCCTCCCTCCTGCTGCTCCAGCCCGTGTCCCCCATCCCGGCACCGCTGTACAGCCTCAGAAGCAATTTCCTAGCCCGGCTCGCTCCGCGGGAAGCTCAGAGCAGAGCCTGGGGGAATTTTTCCACACCGGGCACAGGCACGTTTTGCCCCTCTACCTCGCGTGCTGTTCCCGACACCGCCGTACCCGCATCAAGCACCTGAACCTGAAACTTGGGTACTCAAGGCTCCTGCCGCCGCTGCATCTCCATTTTATTAATCCCCTCTGTGAGAAGCAGATCGCTATTTTCCACATAAAAGACCCTTCTTTAATTCCATGAAAAGCGGCACACGGATCCTGCGCAGTCCCAGGGCTGCTCGTGTCAGGCCAGCAGTGACCAGGTCCTCCCCCGGGGCACCCCAACCTGCTCCTGTCTCCACCTGTCCAGTTACAGGAACATTTTGTTTTTCCCCAGTCCCCTGCTATTCCTAGAAGCCCAACAGAACTCTTCTAGGACATAGATGTGTCCATTCCCCAGTCTCTGCTTTAGACAAACAACATTAAAGCACAGCTCATCAACAAAAGACACTTTGCTGACAGTTTGTCTCTTAATTTCCCATTAACTCAAAATGAAGTCTTAAGACTTTACTTGTGTGCAAGTATGATCTCCTGAGCAGGGCATGGGTATTTTCAAGTTGCCTCCAAAAACGAACTCCTTAATTGAAACAGCACAGAACTGCCCTCCTGCTTCCAGACACAGCAGCAGCAAGGGAAGAAGTTGACTCACAAAAAGCCTCAGAAAAACTCCTCTTAACCACAGACCTCCCACTCTCTACCTACTTTGCCAGCTTTCCTGTCCCCTGCACCCAGAACTGGAATCTGCTCGAGGAAACTCCCAGTCATCTGATCCAGAGCCATTCAAGAGCCCGTTGGGTGCCATCTTGGGCTGATGAGCAAAACTCCTGTCCTGAGAGTAACAGACGCAGAGAGGATTGTGCTGGCATGAAACACAGCCATGAGGCTCCAGCATGATCCACACCCGATGGGCAAGATCTTGGTCGTAATCAGCCAGGCAAGGTCATTCTCCAGAGAAATCCAGGTTTTTGTTTCCTCATTAGTGATCCAGACACAACACAGCTTTCTGGAGGATGGCGAGTGGTTTATTCAGATTCTAAATAAAGGGTTTGGAAAACCAATCTTTTGAAACAAAAAACCAGCAGAGAAAACCAAAATAAAATGGGAACAGCGATGTACAGATGTATTCTCATCCCTAATTTAACCTAAAACCCTAACACTGGGTCCCATTTTACTGTTAATTTTCCTCCTATCACCTGGGTTCTGATAGCTGGTTATGTCCCCCCCAACACTGAGACCAGCTCACCTTCTTCTGGTAAACCCACAGCCCCTCCAGGGCCTCTCACACTTGATCTCTCCCAAAGGTCACACCTGCTGCTGTTACATTATCAATACCTTGTAGCATAACCCCCCAAATTAAAACAGTTCAGAGAGAAGAAATTTTGGTTAAAAGAAGATTCGGCCCATGGACTGGTGAGCTCCCAGAAGAGGAGCTGTGTGGGCAGATCCTGTCTCCACAAGGACCAGTGCTGCTGACCACCCACTGGAGCTGCAGCCCAGGGAGATCCATGATGACCAAGCAAGCCCAGATGCCCAGGCCAGCCCCTTTCCCGCAGCGCCGGCAGCACCGCGCGCTCCCGAGGCCTGCGGAGAGCCAGGCTTCTCTCTCAGAGCAGAGCACTCCCAGCCTTGTCTCTCTCAGTTGACTGTTTTAAGCTTCTTGTCTGGCAGCTCCTCATGGTTCTTGGCTTGTTTCCGTTTCTGGCGCGCTGCCTCCGTGCCGTCTCCCCTGGTCAGTTTGTCCAGCACCAGGGCAGTCTCCTTCAGCAGCCGCAGCTCCCGCTTCTCCTTGCGCTCCTCCATCTCCACGATGTCGTCTGCAAACAAAGCCTTCAGGGGCGGGATCAGCTTCGGGATGGCCGGGAAGTCACCAAAACGTACCTGAAACACAAGCACAGGAGCTCCTGCGTGACAACTGCAGTTTGATTCCCTTGCTCCCCTTTGCCTTTGGCCTGTGCAGACAGCAGGGCACCGCCCCTTCCTGTATGCAGCCCCTGCACCAAGCAGCCCTGAGCTCGATGAGTTATTGGTGTTTTCTTCCCAGAAATGCTGTGACCCAGTACAAACTCTGACTGACAGTGAGCTGCCCTCGCTGCCACAGGCGCCTTCAGTCTTTTTGTCTCCCAGGTGACTGTCACAGAAAGCCACTGGAGCAGCTCATCAGTTGAGAAGGGAATGGGAATGGAAGCAAAATCAGGTATTTTGGCTGGGAGTAGCAAGCACAGACATGAGGTGACATAAAACAAGTACGCAGTGTGTTAAGAGTTGGATTCAAGGGGCAACAGCACCTGTCTCACATGAGTGTGGGGACAGGGTGGCACAGGGTATCTGCTGCCAGCAGTTAAAGAAGATGTTTCAAAGCCTGCTCTTCAGGAGATGGAGTATTGATAGAGTACAAGAGGAGCAATTAATTCATGAGCATCCATCCCAAAATAACACTGACGCCGTTCCCAGGCCCTGCCCCAAACTCCCAACTTACCCTCATGTGGTCGAAGGCAATGCCAACCTTCTCACTGAAGTCTTTGCTGAACAGTGGGATCTTGGCGTACCTCTGACTGAAGTGATTGAGCATGATGAACTCTGCATTCATCTTCATCCCAGTCTGGATGGCCTGGGAGGTCGTGCTGCAAAAGGAACACACCCTGGTCACAGCCAGGCTGGCAGGTCCTGCTGCTCTGCACCCAGGGTCACACCACACCAAGTGACCTCACACCTGCTGAGCATGGGGCTCAGGCCCCTCTCCCTTGGGCAGCCTGCAACTTCCACACAACCCTGAATGAAGGAAAGCAGCTCTAATTGTTGGAGCCTTGCATTTAAGAGCTCCACAGCCTGGGGACAGGGACTTTTTCTTTTGGGGGATGTTGAGAGGAGCTGTGGTGGTTTCAGAACTGCTGCCATGACCAACACCCCAGCTTCAGTGTAGAAGAGCTCTATGCATACCAGAACCTCTGACAGGACTTGGGGCCTTCATCACCAGCTTCAGGGACTACACCCAGCTGTGCACCTTTCCCTTCCCAACAGAGACAGAGAGCAGAACACACTCCACCTGTGGGTCTTCTCTATAGCTTCTTTTTCCATGCCATCTTCCAGCGTGGCTTCGTGGATCAGCAGGTTGGCATTTTTACCTGTGCAAACAACCACATATTCAATCTTCAGCTGAAGACTGAGCAGCCCAACTGCCTACCGGAGCCCTCCTGGCTCTCCTCAGCCCCTCACTGTGCGGCAAACACAGCACCAAGGGTTTGGGAGTGCCCACTTTGGGTACTGACAGGTGGAGACCTTTGTCCAAGAGATTCTTCAAGCAGAGGGTTTTGTTACCTACCCATTTGCACTAAGGCCATGCAGGGCATTGTATCACCGGAATAAACCACTTTCCAGCCAGCCTTGTGGACCACTGAACATGCAAAAGCATTTTTACAGTGTTGGACTTCACAGGTCTGAAACTGAACAAGGACACCAGCATTAGACCCCAGGTCCCCTCCAGCCACGGAGCCCCCCAGCTCAGGAACTCACCTCAGCCAGGTCGTAACTCTCTAAGAGAGAGCTCACAAACTCTTTGGCTTTGGGTCTGATGTTCTCACAGCCTTTCACAAGAGACTGAGAAGGAATCATTCTGCGAGGGAGGGAAGAAGAGACAATTAAGGACAGGTACAAAATAAAACCTGATCTTCTCTTTAAGCAGCCGATTTCTCCTGTTTCTCATTCTCAGTTCAGTGACCTGTCTGTTTTACCTCTTGCTTTCATTGGTGCCCCAGTAATTCATCCAATCACTTATACCCCACTATCAAATACTCTTTCTTCTACTTGCCCAACTCCCTTTCCCTATAGAAAAGGGAAGCCTGCATGTAAACCTCTATTAAGCAGCACAACTGAGCAACAAACCCCATCCTGCCCTCTGCAAACTGCACATCCTCATTCTACAGGCAGGGGAAGGAGTCAGAGTCACCTCCAATAAAGGGGTGGGGGAACAGATGACAGGAGCTTGCCTTGAATAAGGATCAAGGACATTTCTCCACACAAAACACTCACTTGATGTCTCCAAGAATCTCCTCACAGTGGCTGTGGTACTCGCTCAGCCAAGGCATGATCTGCTCAGGTGCTACCAGAAACAGAGGACTGAAAGCCTGACCGAGGGCTGCCTGCAGAAGCAAAGGTAGGGGGAAATATCAGTACCAGGTGTACACCAAATCAGAGAGGAGAAATGCTAGGCAAAGGCTGCTGCTTCTCCAACCCTTAAAGTTCCCCTCCCTCACCCCAAGCCACGTTCAGGAGCATAGAAACACCAGTGCTACTTACAAAAGCTCTCCTTCGCTCCATCAGAATATTCACCAGACCCTGCAAAGGGAACAACGGAGACAGCAAGGGCAGTCAGAAGTGTCTGTGGAGTCAGTGGCAACAGAACTACCACAGTTCAGCAAGCCCAGAGTCAGAACAAAGAAGAAGGGAGAGGAGATTAGAACCACAGACAGATTCAGCAGTGCCTGGGGAATGAATGCAAAGAGGAGTGCGGAGCAGGGCAGCCCACATTCATCAGCTGGAGCTACAGCTGAGTCCCAAGGTTCAGAGCACAGCTGCACAGAGCCCCTGCCCCTTCCCACACGCTGAACCCACCGAATGATGATCCGTGTGCATGTGGGACACAAACACAGCCACGAGGTTACACAGCACTTGGTCAACTTGCTCTCCGTAGTGGCGGCAGAGCTGTCCAAAGGTTCCTTCCCCACAGTCCAGCAGCAGGGACCGGGTAGCACTAGTGAGAGGTGACAGAGATATTTAGCAGCCACTGTAAGAGCTCTGAGCAGGGCCATGCAGGGAGGGCCATCTTTTGGGTTGGAAGGCAGAGATCAGAGAGCACTGGGGTTTACCTGGTGTTCACCAGCGTGGAGCTGACATTGCGGATTTTCATTGGAATTGCAGATCCTGTTCCCAAGAACACAATCTCAGGATAAGCACCAGCATTTCCTAGAGAAAATAGACAACAAGGATTTGTAGGCAAATGTTCTCCACACACTGCCCAGTCAGGCACAACTGAATTTACCAGCTCAGTAACTCCAGACCCAACATGTCCAGCACAGTCACTTTTGCCCCCCTCAGCAGGAGGGGAAAGGCAGAACAAGCCCCACCACTTCACAGCTTCATCTGGGCTCTAAAGCAGTGGGTCACCAAGAGCTCGTATTTTCCATCACACTGATCCAAGCTAAGTTGCTGATCCGTACCTGGTATAGCAGACAGGTTCTCTTTGCACTCCTTCACACGGGTCTGGAAGTCAGGGAGATCCAGGGCTTCACTAACAAACGTGTCAGGATCACAGACAGTCACAGCATCTCTGCAAGAACAGGCCACCTATCAGGATGGGGCAAGGTAGGAACTGAAACAGCCCTTTTCAGAGCAAAGTGCCAAATTTCTGTGACAAAACAGCCTTAGAACAAAGGGAAAAATGCTCTTTCCATTTTGAGAGGCTGGAGAAGACCCATCCACGAGTGTGGTGTGTGCCAAAAAGGCCTGGTTGGGCTGAGCCAGGCACAGAAATGATCATTCCACCAAAGTGGAGAAGCTCATGCTATAGCACTACATCCCATCCAGAGCTGCCAGGCACTAGAGGGCACTGCAAGGCAGCACAGAGAGTCCTGGAAGAGGAGCAGCCACCTAAAGGGATCCAGGCATCTCTGAAAAGTGCGAGAGACCTGTGCCCTGGGCCTGCTTCAGAGCATGTGCAGTACTACAGGCCTCCAGATACCTTAACAGAGAAACTTAAACTCTTCTTGGCACCTGTGTCCTCCTGTTGTGCCCAGCAAAGCCAGAAATCTGAGCCATGGTGGCTGAAATCCCCTTGCCCCCTGTGGTCCCTGGCCCTGAAGGTTCTCACTAAGCAGCTTCATCTGTTTGCCCACCAGGAGCAAAGCCAGCAACTGTTTAACAGCTCTAATGTCAGGCTTTCTAGGTCTTCAGATGGTAAGACTTTCACTGGGCTCCCCAAAAACTCTCTCCCTGCCCCCATCTGCTCTGCCACAGCCACAGCTGGATGCACAGCATGAGTCAAAGCAAAGGACCACAAGGCTACAGGAACAAGGGACAGAAACAGAACTCCAAACCACTGGCCAGGTGTTATTTTCAGCGGTTCAGTCATAATGTGCCTCACCTTGTCTGAGACTTTGAGGGACAGGGACACAGCCCTCGAGACAGCTCCCCCAGAACAGCCACCAGAAAGGATCTGCAGGGGATCCTGAAACAGGGCCCTCCCTCACTGAAGAACTGCTTCAAGCCAGCACCCAAAACCCAGGAAAAAAAAGATTCCCACTGACCTCTGCCACTCCTGCTGTGGCCTGAGGTGGTATTTCAGGAGGCACTCTCCTCGCACGATGGGCACAGGGCACACAGCCTCTGCTTCCTGCAGGAGGAGGGTGACATGAGACACGGCCTTTACTCAGGGCATGAGGCACGGGGGCAAGGAGGGCCTGGATTACCTTGCTCTGGTAGGTGTTGAGCAGAGGGAAGATATCTGGGTGGATGAGGTTCAGCTGAGTTTGGATCTTGTAGCTGCGTGGGTTGTGCACAGCAGAGGAGTTTTCATTGAGCACCAAGTGCTGAGTCCCAGGCCCGAATCTGTCAGAGGACAGTAACGCACAACAGCTTCAGCCCCACGTTAGCACTGGGCACATGTGCACACCTGGGCTAAAAATCTCACCTTAGCCAGCAGAGCCCTCTTTTTAGACCTCTTTTTACTTTGGAACAAACATGGGCACCACCAGAACAGGCTGCTGCCCACAGAGACAGGAACCCAGGGACCACAGGCCCACGTACCTCTCCATCCACTGTTGGTAGCGGCCGTCTCGAAGCACTGGCTCGGGAGTCATGTGAATAACCAAGGCCACCTGGTGCTCAGGAACTCCCTCCTGGTACCTGGGACACATTTAAACAGAAAGAGCATCTGTGCTCCAGTCCATGTCCTTGGCATTCCCTTCCCTCTCCCACTTTGGTGCTACTAGAGATGCCCTCTGGGGCAGGCAGAGCAGGGATCTCCGGAGCACAGCCCAGGAGCTCCAGGCTCTGTATCACCAAAGGCACGAGGCTCAGGGCCACCATTTGCTGACCCTCCACTGTCCCCCATAGGCCAGTTCCTCTCCTCCATCAGCAACAACATCTGCAGAGCCTCCAGGAGCTCAAATGCTTCTACACAAGCCCTACAGAGTTCTGTGCAGTCCAGGCTTCCAGCAGCCAGGGAAGCAGCAGCCTCCACTGCTCCCCAGGCAGACACCAGGGCACATTCCTGCTCTGGAGGGCCCTGAGGGAAAACAGGCCCGTGGCAGTCACAGAACCCCACCAGTCCTGCCTTTCCTAAAAGCTTCAAAATGCACCACCAGTCCTTTCTTGCATCTCAAGCTCCTTTACAGTGCCAAAGAGTTCAGATATCAGCCATGAGAAGCACCATATCCAGACTAGAACAAGAGCTTCCCTCGGGCAAAGCTCAGCACTCAAACATTCCAGGTGCCCCAGCCCTACCTTCGGAAGGTCTCGTTTTCACAGACAGCATCCACAAAGCCCTCGTGAGGACACTCCAGCACCAGGAACACTGGGCCAGGGTCAGTGGGGGTGCACAGCTCCTCAGGGAAGAGCTGCAGGCAGACACACAGTGGTCACACCACAAGCAGCCTGTACACACAGCCCTTCCTGCACCTCTGTGTCGGACTCCTTTGGTCAGACAGACCCAGCAGCCCCTCTCACTGCTCAGTACACCCAGCCAGGGCAGCTTTTGGGCCCTTTCTGCTCTCATTACACACGTTTGCATTTTGCTGTGTAACAGCAAATCCCAACCCTGGCCTCAGAAAAACCACAGCCTAACCTGAGGAGGGGAATTTTAGCAGTTTCTAGGTTCCCATGGCAGATTCAGATGGTAGCAAAAGCATGTTTAAGGGAAAAAAAAGGCTCTATGAAATTCTTGTGACACAAAGATGTGCTGATCCTGTCTTCCAGGTCAGGATCTTCACTTGCAGATCCTCCTGGGCCATGGCCAGAGCTGGCTCTGCCTCTCACTCCAGTGTTTGAGAGATTCAAACCCTGTACCCCAGAACTACTGAGTTTCTTTTGGTGTCAGAGGTGCAAACAGGGTGAGGAGGGAGTGATGGCTACACAGAGTATTCAATCTCCAGATTTAAAAAATGCAGGGATTAACTCCACTAACTTACTCCTAGACCTGCATCAGTTTTGGGAAGGGGAGATGAAGCAGCTCTGCCAAACAGCAAACACCCAGCTGTACCCACTCAGGAGTTCCTTTCCTTGATCACCACCCCAACAGCCCCAGTCATGCCACACTCAGCAACAACCTGGAGCTGGAACAGTCCCAGGATGTACTGGCGGGCAAAGCATTCTGCAAAAAAGCTTGTCACCCTGGGAGCCCAGTAAAGGAGGGAGAGTGGCAAAGCCACAAAAGAAGCACAGACACATCTTACCTCTCTGCCTTCAAAAGTGATGCTCTCCCCATTTTTGAGAGCTGTAATTATGGGAAGGATGGCTGGAGTTCCCCTNGTATACTCATAACCACGGCTGGATTCTAAAAAACGCCTCCAGTTTTACGCATTCCTGCTCATGCTACAGCAACTCTGACACTTGAAAAGCAGAACCACATTAGAGCTTCAAAGCCCTACTTGAAAATGCTGTCTCCAGTTAAATCTCTGCAGCAAGATGACATTAGGAAGAATTTCCTTACATAGAGTGGTCAATGCCCCAAACCTGCCAGTGTTTAAGAGATGTTTGGACAATGCCCTTACTAATATGTTTTCAGTTTTGGTGAGCCTGAAGTGGCCAGGGAGTTGGACTGGATGATTCAACACTGGCAGTGTCCAAAGCCCAGTTGGATGGGGCTTGGAGCAACCTGGTCTAGTGGAAGGTGTCCCTGCCCACTGGTGCATGGAATGAGATGATCCCTAAGGTCTCTTCCAACCCATCCTGTCATCATAGATGATCACTGCATGTCCGTTCTCCCTGAAATACTCTGTTCTAGTCTCTAATCTGTTCTATGTTGGTTTAGGGCTCTGTGCCCAAGCTTACTTTACACAGAAAAGCTGTCACCAGATCAGGATGCCTCCTTGCACACTTCTCATCACCTGTAAAAGAAAGCAAAGCTAATAAAAATTATCACTCACTATCACTTTTCTTAAAACCAAAATGTGCCAAAATTTGCTAAAGCTTTAACAGGAACATTATCCATTAACATTATCCATAATGTTCCTTTAACAGGAACATTAACCTGGAGCCCAGCAGCAAACGTTATGAACACCCAAGGCCAGAGAGCCCGCGGCTTCAGATACAAGAAGCCAAACTAAAGCCCAAGACTGAAAAATAATCAGCCCAGCATCCACCTGTAATTAAACTACAAAGGCTGGAGCATCCAGCCCAGCCAGAAGCAAACTTACAGGGGCTAATCACACTCAAGCACCAATCATGTCCAGTTTCTAGGCCTTTCAAGTTCTCTATCAATTTCCAAACACTTTCTGCTCCATGGAATCCTCCAGCTGAGTTTCTCTACAGACCTCAATTTCAGAGAGCAAATGGCTCAGAGGGCAAATTCCTATCCTTAATTTGGCTTCATCTCATTAAAGCTGAAAACGCCATTCCATGTGTTTCACCTGCTCTCTTTGGGCTTTCTTTTCCCTTTCCTTCCTCCAAGCTTTGCTGTGCAGCTCTCGGGGATCCAGGCCCTATGTCCCCTTTAGGGCTATTTCCACCCTGGGGTGATGCTCCAGGACTCTGGGGAGATGCACTTTCAGCAGCCAGTGGCTTTCCTGTCCCAAATCCAATAAAAGCAGACAAAGATTACTCAGTCAGAAGCAACAGATAAGAAAAGCAGGAATAGCATTTCCCCTTTCTATGACAGGTTTAAACTGCATCAGAATACAGAGCTGCTCCCCACAGTGTAGCTTGCACTTGCATGCTCCAGTCACTTATTTCAGGAGCCATCCCTCACCCAAGTCCTTCTCCCCAAACAGTTAGAACTCTGTGCTGCATCCTCAGTATCACAGCTTCCAGCAGCAAGAACTCAGCTGGCTGAGAAAGTCAAATCCAGGGATGTTTCACAAGTCACTCCATCCACCCACACCTAAAGGAACAAGCCAAGGCCCTGACTCAGCAGGTCTTGTTATTTAAATGAGATCCTTCTCCTGAGAAAAGCAAATTAATGAACCTCTGCTTACTTAGGCTGGCAAACAGAAGCTGCTCCTTGAACCTTTATTGTGCTTACTGAGCACGTGCTTCCCCTGTCTCTCTGCAGCACCACGTGCTCACCTGTCAGAGGTATTTGGTAGACAGTCATTGTCTCATCCTTGTACTCAGGCTCTGTGTGCAACTGCACAGCTGGGAAGAGATCAAAACCCACCATGAAAACGTGCATAAGCAGAGATTCACACTCTTTGAGAACATAAATCAGAAAAGTGTCTTTTTCTTTCTTAAACACAACCTGCTGAATGTCCCCTTTCCCTTTTCTGCCCAACTGCAAACCCGAAAGAATAATTCAAGTTTTAAAAGCCCATCATCTGTAGGGAGCAGTTCGTGATACCACAGCAAGCAAATTCACCGGCAGACTTTGGAAGCAAAGTGCCTTCACAGTGCTTTAAAACCAAATGCTGCCTGTATCAGCCAGCCTGGCAGACTCTCAACAGAAACAGAGATGCAAACACTGTTGTGACGGGTTGGAACAGTGTATCAGAGCAAAACAAATGTTTAAAACATCCTCTGAGCGGGCCTAAAACAGAGACTGAAGCGGTTACTGACCAATGCAACCCTGGCTACAGATGAAACAAGAAGTTACAAGTTCCTTTGCTACACATCCCTGACCCACGTACCTAAATCCATCCTTTTGAGGGGCCCGGGAAAGAGGCGAATGGCTTTCAGGTAGTTTTGCTGGAAAAGAGACAGTGTATCAGGAGCTGGCACAAGCAGTGTGCCATGACAGGCACCACTTCCAGCAGCTACAGACACTTCTCAGGGAAGGCGCAGGTTCAGCACCCAGGCAGACAAATCTGGGCCCGTGTCCCACCTCTGCAAGGCACTGCGCCTTTAGACAGAGAAAGAACCACTGTCCACACCCCTTCCACCCATGTAATTAGTCAGCGGAAACTGCAAGGAAATAAAACAATGCTGAGGATTGCAAATTTCCAGCCCAGACGCGGCATTAGGCTGGCAAGGACCACATCAAACAGGAGATGAGAGACTGAGCTTCTATTAATATAAAATGGGGAGGGAGCAGGCAAGGGAACAAAGATCCTCCTTTCTCCCAGAAGCTGATTTATCAGGATACAAGACTACAAGACAGGAGCAGAAGACTTCTGCTGTCCTGTAACTGAAGAGCATTGGATTTTGAAGCCAGCTCTTTGGGCTGACACTAACTCAGACCAACATTTCACACCTGCACAAAGATTCCCTCTGCCACCCGCTCTCCCAATTCCAGGTTGAGCTTTAACATTTTGAGGGTTTGCTCTCCCTTTTGCAACTTTCCATACTTACCAGCTTTGGTGGCCCCAGGAACACACACCTCTGAAGCCCTATAGCCTTCAGTGTGAGAATCATACCTTAAAGCAAGCAGAGAAACAGCTCTATCACAAACCCAGTAACCACTGGTAGATCCCAAAAGAAAGATCCCTCTCTTTTCAGAAGTGCTTGGCCTCTCCATGAAGGCCAGAACTGAACTTGGACCCGAATTCAGTTTTGCCTCAGCTTTGTGACAGTTTCAACAAGACACTAGCCTCTACAGATAAAAGAAAATACCTACACATCTTCACACACGTGAACAGATTGTTAACCTCCTCCTTTTCTTGGGGATTTCCAGAATTTTAATGGACAAGATCCATAGCCATCTGTTCTAAAATCATCCTGCACTGAGGACAACACTGAGCATACAAACTTTTGTATGCTCCTTTGGACTCAAACCAGCCTAATTCACGAACAGCTCCCTGCTGGCAACACTGGTAACACCTTCCGCTGCAGGAGACTTTGGGAAGCTGAAGCCAGGCAAGCTGGACAGGCAGGGCCTGTCCCACAACGCGTCTGCACGGTCGCAGAGCCCACACAGCAGCTGGAAGCAGCGCAGAGCCCTATGAGATGACCAGCCCAGCCCAGCCCAGCCCAACCCCCTGACAGCGATGTCGCTGTCCCCACCGCTGACTAAACACCCTCGCACGCCGCACCGGGCACCTCGCAAAGTGACCGCGTCCGGCCCGAGGGCTGCTGCCCGCCGCCGTGCCGGGCTCCCCGCACTCACCGGGCAGCCCCCCGACGTTGGCCCAGGACACGCGGCTGAGGAAGATGCTGTCCAGGTGGGAGATCTTCAGCCTGCGGGGCAGACGGGGGTGAGCAGGGCCCGATCCAGCCCCGGGCTGTCCCCCCCGAGCTGCCCCACTTACTTGTGCTCCTGCATGGCGCGCTGCGTGCCCTCGCCGCAGTTGAACAGGTACCTGGGGGGAAACGGGCGTCAGGGCAGGCCCGGGCGGGAAGCCCCGGTCCCGACCCCGGCTCCGCACTCACCGGTTGAACTCGGAGAACACATACACGGCGGCCCCCGCGTCGCGGCTCCCGGCCGCCACCACCTGCACGTACACGGTGTTGGGCCCCGCCAGGCCCGTGCCCGCGTTCCGCCGCCGCTCGCGGGCCCACACGTGCCGGGGCACGTCCTTGGGCCGCCGCGCCGGCCGCGTCGCCGAGGTGCCCTCGGACATGGCCCACCC
>VYZQ01015074.1:4466-14701 GCA_013400655.1 Mystacornis crossleyi | reverse complement strand
GGGCTCCTTCCGCGCCCCGCGGCTCTGCCCGGCAGCCGCTGGCCTGCGGGGCCCGCCGGGGTCCGGGGCAGAAGGGCGGTGGCAGCGGCTGTCACTGCCGGGCCGGGAGCGGGAGCGGCTGTACCCGCCGCCTCNAAACTCATAACAAATACTAAATGTCAGAACAGGGGGAGACTAAACTTGACATACACCCAGTGATGCAGACACCCAAAAGCCACCTCAACAACCTTACAGGGAGCTTAGGAAAACCTCTAGAAGGTCAGACCGGGAGACCACTCACCCTGGATGACACAGGAACAGGGCTGTTTTTTTGTAAACCACAGATGCTTTACTTTCCATCTAGAGCACCTATATAAGGCAAGAAGTGCCTACACAAGCAGCACTGATTGCCTAGGCCCACTAAAATAACTACATTGCTACAACTCCAGCAGAGTGGAAAATGGCTGCTTTATAGTCTGGGAGCATCTTAATTACGGGGGTGGCAGTACTTAGCAAGGGAGGAGTCTCCCATTTCTATCAGAAGATGGTTTTTTATTGCTTCATTGAAGCCTGTTGCAGGACTGGTGTGTGTAGGAGCAGCTGCTCTTACAAGAGTCAGTAATGCAAAAAAGCAGAGCAGTATCTGAAGGGAGGATTGGGATTTTTCACATGGCTTTGCTAGGGCTTGACTTCTTCAAAGGGAGCAAGCTGTAAGAGAAGTCTTGAAATAGGCTGTTCTCTAGTCTAGGAAAGGCTGCAAAAAATGTGGTAAGAGCCAGTAACTCAAAAAACCTGCTATAAAGGGCTTCCTTTTATGAAATTACTGTGGAAGGGCCAAAGAATACTGGTTTGCATTTCCTAGAACGGTGATGTAGGTTGGCTGTTGGGGAGGAGCTCCTAGCAGTACCTCAAGCCCTGAGATAAGTCTCTCAGGGAGGAGGCAGGCTCTCTTTTTTCCTAGACACACTTCACCAAAGGGGGCCCAGGGTGGTTTAAGCACAGCAGCTCCTGCCCTGGGGACAGAGCTAGATTCTAAGCTCTTATTTTTTTCTTGATGGGAAGAATTAAGTTACATCCTCAAGGCAGCAGAATATTGCGGCTAGCATCAAGTACCAGAGCACATGTATCACACAACTAAGAATAATTTTACAGGCTCATTTTTGTCAGTGTCCCTTCATCCGTGCTAGATACTATGTTTAGATATTGCAGTAAAAGATACTTCTACCACGCCCACGGTGGTGATCCACATGAAACAACATTGAGCACAGACTAGCTCTTAAATTTCTCCAGGGAAACTTCACTGTTCTTCTAAAAACAAGACAAATATGCGAAGGCCTGTTGCTGGAACATATCTCAACCTGTCTTTGGGCTCTTGGTGATACTTATCCATTCCTAGAAAAAAGTTATGTAGCAGATACTACAATGATATTATACAATCAATTCCTTTGCAAAGGATTTCCAAACCTTGTATTAATTCATTGCAAAGGTGTGAAAATCCCCTGAAAGCAATCAACAGTGTAATGAATAGCAATGCTTCATTGCATGAAGCTGTATGAATCCAAGTGAGGAGATGAGTGGCAGAAGGACCAGGGCTGTGGCCGAAAGTTGCAGGACTGTGATACTCCCAGCAAACCAGAGAGATGGCCCATGTCTCCTTCAGCCTCCTCCTCCCTGCTTTGGAGACTGAAACAACAGTAATTTCCAGCCTCACTTTCCAAGGGAGCAGGTGGACACGGAAGGAAGCCCATTCCCCAGGGAGTGCCCTGCGAGTCACGCAGAGAAGATCCTGTTACTGAAGGAGCAGGAGGAAAGTCCTTCGCTGGAGTGTGGTGCCTCGGCTGCGTCAATGCAGGCCGGTGTGCTCGGCGAGGGCCACCCACAAGCTGAGGAATGTCTTTTTGCATTTCTCCTTTGGAAATCTGACTTTTTTTGAGGAAATCTAACTTTGGTTCCCTAGTCCTATGCAAGCTCTGCATACAAGGTAGGGTGCTACTTTACAGGAGCAGGAGATTGGATGTATGGATACATCCACGCTCTGCAGGCTACGCTAGCAGGCCTCTCTGAAGCATATGTAAAGCACGTGTATGTGCTTGGGAACGTTTATTACTCGTGAGGCAGTGCAGCGCGGTGCAGATGTTTCCTGAGGTGCTCAGGTTGGGGATGCTGATTCTTTACGGGCACGCTGCTAGTGCGGCCGAGGGGCGCGCCGCCCGGCAGGGACCGCGGCTGTGCGGGTGAGGCGCCGCAGGCTGCGGCTCGGCCCCGCCGGGGCTCTCTGCCCCTGCCCGCAGCCAAGATGGCGCGCCACGAACATTAAACGCCAGAGCTCTCCGTCACGGGAGAATAGTGTCAGAGAGCAGAGCGGTGCGACCTGCCGCCGCCCGATTCCCCAGCTTGTCTGTGGGCTCTAAGTGCGGATTTGTTTTTTCCTCCCTCCACCTAAGGCCTGAAGGGTATGTTTTCACTTTCAGAGATTAAAACCGAAGTAGCGCTGGCGAAGAACGGACATGCTTGACACTTGTCTGCAATTGCTTGTGTTGCACTTCGTTGTTTACTCCAGGAGGAGAAACTGAGACCCTGTTACTTGACTTTTTCTCGGGTTATGATATAACTAACAGTAAAGCAAAACTGCGGAAAGAGCACCTGGGAACTGAGCATGGTAGGATCTTGAAGAGAAAAGTAGCTGGGATCGACGGGAAGAGGAAGGGGAGGCATGGCATCCCGAGAGAGGCTGTATGAGCTTTGGATGCTTTACTGCAGTAAGGTAGGTATTTGTGTTTGTTTGCTTTTATCCTCTATTGTTTGTTAGTCAGGTATTTAAAATGTATCTGTAATATCTTATCTTCTTGGAAATTGCATGGACGTGGTTAGCTTCTGTAAGGATGTAATTGAACTTCTTAAACTATTTACAGACTTATCCCATGGTTTGCTGTTCATGGTTTGTTTTTTATTTTGAGACGAGAACTGGTGTGTTCGTGGCTCAGTTTAAGCAGTTATTGTAGCTATATATTTTAACTATGCGAATGCATATTTTTACATAATTCTTCATTTTGTAGCACACTGAGCTGTACTGTATTGATTTAATTCAGTGATATCTAGTATTTAGCTTTGTAGTTACTGATTTCTCAACAGCTTCAGTTTTATTTAAACTTCATTAGCAAAAGCCTTCGCAAGGAGCGTATTTATTAAGTTACTCCAGAGTCTGCCTTTGCTGGCTATTGCCATAATATCTGTGTAGTCCATTAGTAATGAATTTCCTTCACCCGACAGAAATAATATAAAAATACTATCCTGTCTCCGTTTGAATTTTATAATGTAAAGCAATTAATATGTTTAAAGCACGTGTCCTAATTGCTGCTGGGTGTGCTGAGAATGTACACAAATTGGATTGCAGATTTTCTGAATAGATGGATGTAAAATAAGGAGCATACAAAAAATAGCTGTAAAGGTGGAGGAGAGGACTGATCTACTGTCATACAGGAGCTCAGTGGCAAGGGTAGCTTTTGATGGCCTTATTCTCTGGTTTTGTTTTGCCTTTTTGCAGTCTCATGCTTCGTTTGTATTTCAGTTTAAGTTTCCAGTCCAGTAGGACGCTAAGTGTAGAACAGTCGTTCCCTAATTCTTCCCACCTCATTTCTAGAGAATTCCCATCTCAAGAGCATAGAATGTGAGATGTTAAGTACAGACCGTTTAACACAAGTGCACAGAGTTCTTGTCTTAATGGTCTCTTTTCCTAATTTTTGTGCAGCCTTAATCCTCTACGTCTAAGTAAAACTATTGCCAGCATAACAGCATGGTATCAGTTCTTCCTGCTCCCCGTGTGGGTTGAACCTTTGCCTTTTAAACCAGTGCAGTAATGATAATGGCAGTAGGAAGTGAAGTAGCACTGGAGAAGATGGATGTTTTGCCAGTGAGTTCATCGATGTGAGAGGAACAAAGACACTTGGAATACACTCAAAGAATCCAGACTTCACTCAGCTTTGGGAGACACTAGGGTCGCAGAGATGAGCCAAGTTCTGAGTTTCTTTGCTCGGCTGTTCTTTGGGCTCTTCCCTCCCTTGTTCTTTAAAATATTCTTTTGTCTATCTTGGACCTACTCCCCCTTTGCTGGAGCCTTTCATTCAGATTGCATGCTATCCATCTCCATGTTGTTCACATAGCAGGAAGTTTGCATGAAGGAGTGCCAGTCAAAATGAGTGGTTTAGATCACTTAGGGGATGTTCGGTTTCTTTATGGGAATGATGTGCCCACAGTCTACACAGATATCAGGTAGTAGAGGGTGGGCTATTTAAAAAAACATGTATATTCATATATTCAGTCTCCTCATTAGCTATCAGTGACGTTTTTGGCCTTTTTTTCTTTCTGACCTATATATTAAGGACACGATTAAATGAATTTGTTTGTTGATAAGTGCTTGTTCCTAAGTAGAAAAACATATATTTTTAAAAATAAAACAGCGTGTCTTTAAAATATGAGGGCAACTGGAGTGATTCAGAAAAAGGGCGTCTTTACTTTTTCAAGAAGTCTTAGGCATGAAGCATTTTTTTTTTCTTCTCTCCCAACTGGTTCAGGTTAAAATATCTTATTCTGCTTAAGGCAGGCATCCAGCCTTAGAGTCTTGGATTAAGCTTGGTGAAGTTAAGAGCAGATGAAGAAGAGACATAGGTCTTGGGATGTAAAATATGGGAAGCTTCAATGTAAATTAGTTTGTTCAGTCCACTTGGAAACATCTGTATATTGTGCTTTGTTCTTCTCAGAGCATCTGGCAGAACGAGAAGAAGTAGCAATAATTACCGGTGACAGGATATAGTGGTGTAGAGAAAAGTCTCTTTATACCTGGGACAGCCTGGTGAAGTGTAGTATGTTGCACTGTTGTGACTTTATCCCAGAACGGCGTGCTGGGGAAGAAACCTAGGCAATTTCTTCAAACTAGAAAAACTGCTGGAGAGTTACAGTTAAGTAAAATAGGAATTTATTGGACCACAAATCCCAAACGTGTGGCTTTAGCTTTTGCAGTCTTGTTAATTAAAGAAACAGTGAAATACAAGCTACTCCTTTGTGATGCTTCAGATTGTTGCTAATAGTCTTGTTTTTTGATAATTGAGTCCTTCATGATAGTCTTTTAAATACAGCGCCCTATCCTATAGGATCAAGGCTTTTCACAACTTTCAAGCGCTACATAATGCTGTGTTACCATCTAACCTGGATCTGTCCTGGGTCATGACTCTTTTTCTTTGTGATCACTTGGCATCTCTGGCAGCATCAGGTGTCAGTTGCAACACTTAGTTTTGTGCAAAGTAACATTAGGAAGGCATTTCTTCAATTTCATTGCCTTTTGTGCAGTTGATGAATTGGAGATTTGGGCAGACAGGAACATTAATCAGGGCCTCCACAGGAGCAGTCTTTGGAAAACGCCATGTATGAGGTGGCTTAATTTTTCTGGGTTTTGTTGTTGTTGTGGGGATTTTTGGTTTGTGGGTCTTTTTGTGTGTGTTTGTTTGTTTGTTTTGTTTTTTTTTAAGATAATGTTTGAGTGTGTGCAAGAGTTTGGTTTTAGTTGGTATTCAGTTGTTTTTCATTTGGCAGTTTCTAATTAAGGCTGGGATTGGGTTTTGGATTTTTTTTTCTCCTTCTGTTTCCTTAAAAGCTACAGATTACATTCGACTCTTAAAGATGAAAGTAGTAGCCACGCTTGATTTATAATGCTTCTGACATTGCATGGAAGCAGTTTAAAACGTCATTAAATTTAGTAAAATTTAGATTTGAGTCACTGGGGTTGTTATCATCACGTTGTATTGTTCACAGTCTGAGTCTGTTCTTGTCTTGAATCTTTTGTTGGTTTTGATTCTTTTTTTTTTTTTTCAAAATGTTGATGTTAAACTTTCTACAAAGAATGCCTTGTTAAGGATGTAACTTCCTGGTGTGGTTTTTGATGATTTTCAGTTTCAAATGGTTTTTGTGGTTGGGGATTTTTTTCTATTCAGTGAACTGTTAATGTACTATGCCTTTACTCAAATATTGATATGGATGTAAACCGCTGTCTTCTCATCCGAATGTTGGAATGTGAGCATTTGAAGATAATTGAATTATGTGTAGAATAGATAGCACAAGTCATTCTATGGAAGTCATTAAGAAAATTCTTTTCCAGTTGATTGTCAGTTCAAAGTCTTCAATAACCTACAGAGGAGAATGGAACACTTCGTATATAGGTGCATATAGAGCAGATAGCTGACAATGCTTTACTAATGTAAGTGTACAGCATGAGAAGAGCTCCACTAGGTAGGAGAAGAAAAGGACAGGCATTCTTGTGTGTCTGTGACTTCTTCGTGTTTGTGACTGGGGTAACCTACTAGTTCTGTCTTGTAACATTAGACTGTCATGGCTGTAATATTACTATTGTAATACTGGTTGATTAACTTTTTATTAGATATTAATTATATATCAGTATAGAAAATTTATTTCTGTTTCATAATCCTCTGAATTTTGTTTCATAATCCTCTAACTTTTACTGCAGATTCAAATTGAAGAGATTCAACTTTTGTCTTATCTGTAAGATTTTAACTATACGCAGTTCATCTCCAGTTGTTCTGGTTAGTATTTCAGACTCTTAGACATAAAGCATATCAGGATTTCTGATATTTTTGATTTTATTCAGAAAGAGTTCAGATACCCTTTTATATGGAGATTTTTCTTTCCTATGAAAAAAAAATCCTGGTTGCCTTCAAAAGGGGTTTCAAAGGCATTAATGCAAGCACTTAACTGCCATATGCACATCAGAAAATCTTCAGTTTTCATAGTATTACAGTGGTTCTGAGCTTTTTCTTGCACTCTTGTCTTCAATATAGCCCTGATTTCATTGAAACACTGCCTTTTCCTGTAAGATGGCACAGTGATTTGAAAGGAAACCTGTGAATATTCTTCACCCAGGTTGGAGACTGTGCTTCACATTCTAAAGAGGGAACATTCAACCTTAGTGCCATTGATACAGTCGGGACTCTGTGTGTTAGCTGATCATCATGATCTGGTCTTTCCTAATGCAGGGAGCTGAGACAGTCACATCCCTTGCTGTGTTAAGAGCAGCAGAGCTGAGCATAAGCTCTTATCTCAAATGTGCTTTCTTACCTTGTGCTGTACCTCTCTTTTGTTTTTACAAAATCTGATTGCATTGAGATAAATATGTTGTAGTTTTCTTTATGGCACAGCGAGGGATATCTGTGTATTGTAAATATCTTCTCATTGAATACTGTAACATTGTTTCTCAAAGACATGTAGGTTTAGCCAAATTATGCTTAGCTGTGGTGAGAAGCGTGTAATTCAACAAGAATATAATCATCTTTGATGTTGAATTGTAAGCCCTGTGTGAAACACTGACCTTTGCATCCCAAATGTGATCTCATCCTGACTTGGCTTGCACTTGTCTTCCTTCTTGTGCGATTGCTGACTTGTCAGTGATGCAGATCACATTGCTATATATTGCCTTTGTTATATTTGATAAAGAAGTATTCAGCTTACAGTTAGATGAATGTTTGAGCAAACCAAATGGTCAGTACAAGTAGTTTTTCATAATTCACTGTCATGTAAATTCAAGCCTCTGCTAAAACTAGTGATTGAAGTCTTACAAAGCAATTGCTGTGCAAGATATCTTTTCTGTAGACTGTTTTAAATAAATCTCCTCATTCCTAGGGAGTGTAACTTGTAGATCATGTCACAAGTCACTTGTGGCCATGTGGTGGTAAAAATATCTTTGTTCTGTCTCTATTCAAGAGGCTGAACTAAGAATGGCTATAGATAAACAGCAACAGTTGGTCTTCACTTCTGAATTAACTGCTATTTAAAGAAATGTCTCCTAGACCAAGAACTAACATAATTCTGATATTTACAAATATAGAACTTTTCATATAAATAACTGACATGAGTATATGAGACACCACTCTCTTGAGTGGTTGTTTCCTTCCTTAATTATGGGCCAGGGTGACCTTGTGCTGGTAGTTGTTCAGACACAGAGCAGAGACTGACACAGGGAATGCAGACATCAGGTTGCAATGAGGCAGCAGATAAATCTAAACAGACAAAGATGTAAGAAAACCATAACATTTTACAAGCTATGAAGAAATTATTGTTGCTGGTCTGTAATATATTTTGCAGTCCATATATGTAGCTGCTACTTCTAGATATGGACAAACCTCAGACTTGACTTTGTTTTGATGTAAGATTCAGGGCTGTACTGGTGTCTAACATTGGACAGAATTCCCACACGTCTACGGGTTTGTGGATCAGTGCTTTACAGAATCAGTGACAAACGTCCAGTTCTGAACATACCAACAAATATAATTCCGATCAAGCTTTTATTGACATGAAAGAATTGAGTGTCTCTTAAATTGAATGATTTATCATAAAGGCTTCTGGTTCTGTGTGTTGATTCTCTAAAAAAAGAGTGAATTTAACAAACCCTGGATNGTCCAGTTCTGAACATACCAACAAATATAATTCCGATCAAGCTTTTATTGACATGAAAGAATTGAGTGTCTCTTAAATTGAATGATTTATCATAAAGGCTTCTGGTTCTGTGTGTTGATTCTCTAAAAAAGAGTGAATTTAACAAACCCTGGATTATTGCGTGTATCTTGAGTTACGGCTCTTTTAACTTGGTCAGCTGGGCAGATCTGGGAAGAACGTGTGTCCTGATAAAAGAATATTACCGAATCAACTCAAATATATGGTATGTTTGTGCTGATTACAGAAATGGGAGAGAGGCTTGCAAGCTGCCCATTGAACAGCACTGGAGCTTAAGGCCTGAATCCAAATGTTGTGGATAGATACTGTTAAAATATTTACAGGCTTCAGAAAGGTTAAACAGCTGCTGTAGAAGAGAGAAGAGCTTCTCTAATTACTGAGCTTTTCTTGCTGAAAGAATCATATGTGAGTAGGGGAAAAAACATCAGAACGTGGCAATCTCAGCAATGCAGATAAGCACCTTCTTTAAAAAAAATCCAGTTTGCTCAAGTCTAACTTTTCCAATTTATCTTCTACCAAATGGGAGGCTGCAGTGAAGGATGATAGGAGATACAACAGGGAACACCAAGAAATGAAAACTATATTTGATTATTTTTCTCATAAACACTGTCTTGACATCTCAGGCTTTTCCAAGTATCTGCAAATCTAAACATTAGCTGTGAGTTTTCTGTGGTGGTAAGATGTTTGTGTGTGTTGATGCATTCTCTGATATGTAAAGCAGTTTTGATAATCTAATTTATGATTGAGGATTACATTTGCCTTTAGTAAGCTACGGGAATAAGTGATACTAAATATACAGTGAGTGGGTAAAGCTCGTGGGAGTAAAGCAGGGTATAGAAAACAAGCGTGTTATTTACAGAAATCTGGCTCTAGCTAATTGTGCTGATCGTTTAAAAATTGAACCTGCAGAAGTGCAATGGGTGCCAAACAGCACTTGGACAAGTAACCCGTATTCTGCCATGCCATAGTTTTTGAGTTTTTTTTTTTTAAGTGTGCTTTTGAAAAGTGGATTTGGGGTTTTTTAATGATACACCTTCAGTGTGTATGTGAATTACACCTTCAGTGTATAGTTCAGCTCCAGTACATTAATGTAAGGCCACCTGAGACTGAGGAGGCAAAACCAAAGGGTTAAATACATAGCTAAAGATACAGAAATTTTAGTTAAATTTGGTGTAATCACATGACATTTTGAAACAAATACAGACTTTTATTTGTGAAGCTGTGCACAAGTTCTCAGCCTTTATCTGCTGAAAGACATGGCAAGGTTCAGCTGTTGAAATGGTGAAATAGTAGGCTGATGTTTTACTGTTGTAGCACCATCCTGCTTCCTTTCTGTCTGTGATAACTTGTTTCTTGCACTACATTGAAAATTAAAAACTCAGTGGGGCAAAAGCTGACTCTGTGTGTGTTGGTGCTAAATTTCAGCCTTTTTCTCATGTAAAACAATGGCATAATTTGGAGTTTTAAAGCAATTAAGAGTTAAAGTCTAAGGGTTTCCTAAGACATAGTTGGAATTTTCATTAAATTTAGGCTAATCTTGACACTGTAGACTTTTGACGTCATGTTACTTTAGTTGCCTTTGAATTATTTCCAATGCTTCTTGTTCCCTTAGGCTTAAAATACAGCTTCCAGTTGGTTCACTATGCCAACTTTGATGGGAAAAGTGAACGTTAATAGAATGTAATTTGTTACAGTATGGTAAATTCCTGCTAAGTGCCCTGTGCAGTGGACTCCAGAAGGCT
>VYZQ01015073.1:4512-14598 GCA_013400655.1 Mystacornis crossleyi | reverse complement strand
CCCCGACACCCCCCTACCCCAGAGCCGTCTCTCCCCCTTCAGGGCCCTCCCGCAGCCTCCCCGCCGCTCTCCCAAGCACTCACACCACAGCCGCCTCCACCCTGCGCAGCCGAGCCCTACAGCGCCACCATAGCTCCGCCAGGCACCCACAGTGCACCGCGGCGGGCCATAGACACGGGAGGGCCGACCATAGAGAGGGGCGCGAGCGTGCCCGCCATGATGTGCCGGGGCGGAAGCGCGCGCTGGGGCGGCGGCTGCCGCCTCGGTAGCAATGGCGGCTTCGCTGCGGGTGTCGGGGCAAGGAGGGATGGGGTTAAGGAGGGAGGGCTGGGAGCCTTGTGGAGATAATAAGGGAGGATAGAAACAATGGCAGGCGGAGGAAAAGGGAGTACCTTAGGCATTCTGTTTATTCGGGTGTGTGTATTAGGAACATCAGCCTGAGTGCAAGGTAGAAAGTCATGTCGACTTGTCCCTGCCCTCCTTGCAAAGAACTCTTTTACACGGTGTAGATGTTTATACAATAGATTTATATTGGCTGTAAGGAAGACATTTTTTACTGTGACGGTGTTGAGGCGCTGGAACAGGTTGCACAGAGAAGCTGAGGATGCTCCATCCCTAGAAATGTCCAAAGCCAGACTGGACGGGGCTTTGAGCAGCTTGATCTAGTGGAAGGTGTCACTGCTCATGACAAGGGGGTTAGAACTAGATGATCTTTAAGGTCCCTTCCAGCCCAAACTATTCCATGATTCTATAATCGTTGATGTCTATGCAAAGAAGCCAAAGCACAAACGACCATCACTATGGAATTAAATCCCCCCACTTAAAATGCCCCTCCTTCCTTGTGTTTATTATTGCTTTTAGATGCACTTCATTATCGAGCTTCTGTGAATGCACACCAAGGCATGTGAAGTTAAAGGGTCTCTGATGTAGCTACAAATCAACACGGAAACGTTTCCCTGAGTACTCGACACCCAGCATGCAGTTCAGAAGAGAGCCCACAAGAGGTCCCACAGGTATTGCTATCTGGGGAGCTACAGCAACAATGGAAATTGCGCCCTTTGCGTCAACGAGCCATCAGAGAAAGCACTTGGAAGAAGTGGGCCTTTAGTACACAAACAAACCAATTATTTTAAGCAACTTAAGCTTCACTCTGAAGTTGGGTAAATAGTAAGAGTAATTACTGTGTCACATCCTAAGAGCTACACCTGTCAGTAACCAAGTATCCAGCATTGCATTTTCTCGTCTGCAAGCCTCTATTAGCTCCCTGTGAAATGGGTTTATGATTTCTTCCACTACAGGCAGTTTAAATTCAGGATCAAACCTTGTAGAGAAGTCTGGCTTCAGGAATCTGGTTTTGTTGGGCTACATATCACAGCAGCCTGAATCGAGTGCGTCATTCTGCGATGGTGGGTGTTATTCTTAGATTATAAATCTGGGGACTTCAAATCAAAAGGCACAGACTTATGCTAATTTGACTGTCGTGGTGCAGCAGAATGTTATGTTTTGCTCAGTAACATGTCCTGAAGGCAGTGCCCGCTGTTCAGTTGTATTATCCAGCTGGCAGAAGGTATCAAGTTGTGATTAAAGACCTCAAGAACTGAAGGGACCTCTCTGGCTCTTGGGTTAGAGGAAAAGGTGAGCATTCCATTGTGTGTTAAAAACTAGCACAGTCCCTGCTCTGAACAGATTGAAAGATTCTTAAAATAGTAAAGGAATGGCTTTTTGTCTTTGGCCAGAATTGTTCCCCAGGGAGCTTCCCTTCCCCCAGATTGTGTGTATCAATGTGAAGATGTGTTTTATGGTCAAGGGCTTGGTTTCCTTAGAAGACTTGAGCACTAAAGAAGGCTGTTGATGAAGTGGAGGTGCCTGAGTCCAGACTCCTAAAAAGACCTACTCAGTTTTGTTGCAGAGGCACCTAACCTTCATAGGTCCAAAACTTTTGGGTTTAAAGATCTCTAAACATACAGAGTTTTTCCCAATCTTGAACCTCTTTGGGTTTAGTTTAGGAGTAAGAAGTTTAGCACGTTGTCTCCAGGGCCTAACAATAATAGCTGGTCTATTCCCCAGCTCAAGCGCTCAGAGGGCCTTCATCCAGCAGTTGTTCTCAGAGCATGTCCGCACTCATCAGTGTCACCATCAGCTTCTCAGTCCCTCTGGGTCACATCACAGAGCTCTTTCCCAAGCAGGGCTCACCCCACATGTGGGGAACTATTGCCCCAACCGGCAGGCTCTGGGATTTAGGGACATTCTCCCTGTGTTTCTGACTAGCCAAGCATAAGGGAAGGGATTAAAGACCCACCAAAGAGCAGGGATGTAGAAGGGGTCACCACTCAAGTTCAGTGGTAAAGGTGGCAACTGTGAATTCCTGTGTTCCTGGATTATGCATTAAAATGTCATCAGATAGTGTAAACTAGCAGGCAATAACAAAAGCCCAGATCTTCCCCTTCCCATGGCTGCTCCAATCTCCGCTGAGCAATTTGGCTGTGGCAGCCCTTAGAAAGATATTGTGTACTGCATAGAAAACATGAAAAGCAGAAGAAGTCACCCCTTCCCTTGATCATTTCCTCCACTAAATAATTATTCTCACAGTTTAAAACTGCACCTTGTTTTTAATTTCACTTGTCTTTGTTTCTAACCACGGGTGCCTTTTGTTCCTTTCTGTGGTAATTTTAAAAGCCTGTGTTCTCACTAGGTATTTATACTTTGTAATCTAGTCTTGCTGCTGCCTTTGGATAAAGTAAGCAGCCTGGGCTCTACTAATCTTAGGATTATTTTCTTCCTCACATCAATTATTTGAGGACTTTTTCTTGCTCTCTATCCAATCTGTCAGCAAGAAAAATATACGAATTGTTTCATCATCAGCTCCATCAATGTGAACTAGAGAAATATAACCACTTTCCTCCCACAGCTTTCTATGTGGTTGTTTATCTGAGGATCACAGTGGCCTTTTCACCCACCCCACTGCACTGGGGGCTTGAATCCAGGTACATGTCCATGGTGACTCTTGAATCCTTCTCAGGGTTGTCATTTTCTGGATTAGAAAATTCCAGGTAGTCTTTGAGCTGCAACAGATAAACATATTTGGTTGTGTTACAGGCATCAGTCTTAAAAATAAATCCTTTGCTGGTGTCACTGGCATAGCTTCTTAGCTAGTGTCCCAAATCCTTTTTGGTACCTGTAGACATTCTCAGTGCAATTTTGTGTTTGCTTGTGGATCACACCAGGAGACCAACATTCTTTGGTTATCCCAGTGCTTTAGGATGTAGGTCTCACCAAAGTGCTGGTCCTTCTCTGAGATCATGCCAAGACTGCAAAAAACATCGTGTCCTGAAAGAGAACAAAAACATTCATAAAAATCTTGTGCCTGTTTGGAGCCTTGTTAATGTTTTTCTCATCTACTTCTTGGCCTGTAGTGTTACGAAGATTGCTTATGTTCCTAATGGACTTTAAAAACTCCCATTTAGCCTTGCCAGTGTAGGAATTTTTTCCTGTTTCCTGTGTAATTTTTTCTATTCTTGAAATCTTCTCAGGTATATTCTTTGGTTTTTTGTTGCCCTTTCTTCCATCCGTAGCATCACTCTTACTTGTTGATTTTCACCGATTTTTTTTCTGCATCCAGAAACAAATTTAGTTGAGGAAATTGTAATTCCTGAGTTTTTGTGTCTCCCACTGTAGGCTGTCTTCCTCCCATCCTTAAAGTAGAGCAGGACAATGTGCAATCTCCTCTTTCAAAGCAGTGCTCTGAAGGTGAGCATTTTCCCCAGCAGGGCAGAGATGCAGTGCCAGAATGGAAATCTCCCAGCTTGAATTTGACCCTTGCCTCCCCCTTCTTGTGAGAGCCTCTTTGGCCATCTGAGGCACAGCTTGCATGGCTGATAAGCAGTAAATTGTAAATCCTGTTTCTGCTTTGGAGAGTCCACAGCACCGTTTCCTCCCTCAGGACACTCTGTGCTTTGAAGGATTGTGCCTCCTGCTGGGAAACAGACATGGAATGGCACAGGGGATTGTCGGGAGTGGAAACTTGGTGTAGGAATGCTCAACATCCAAACCAGCCCTAAAAGAAGTTCGTGGGAAGTTGCTGTTTCCTTGATTGGAAAAAGAGTAGAAGCTGGGCAAGGCTGTGACTCAGCCGGTGAGTCAGCAGGGGCTGCTTTCCGATGAGGCCATCTTGTGTTGTTTTGCTCTCCGTCACACCTTCCCTGCCGCCTGCCATGGGACAGTAAATTCCATTTACTGCTGCTTCTCTTTGCTCATAAAGTCATTCCAGCCCGTAACCTCTGCCCTGACATCTCCCACTGCACCGTCTCTACAACTTTCTGCTTCTGTGCTCCATTCCATTCCATTCCCTGGGCTGCTGTGATTTTTGGCCTTCAGTACTCCAGTCCTGGGTGTATTTAGCAGCTGCAAACTCTTGCTTTGCAGCAACAGAGACATGTTGTGACTTATTCACCACAGAGGGAAAATCCCAGGAATGAGTAGGAATTCCCTGGAAGAAAAGACACAGGATGAGGACCTGACCTGGATCCTCCCCAAGGCAGTGGTGACCTTCATCAAGACACCGCAGACTGTGGTTCCTCAGCCAGCCATTAAACGAGCCAGACCAGTGCTGCAGGTCCAACATACTGGTTTTGAATACATCTTCTGTGTATTGTGTCTTTCTCTGTCTGCTTCCCCACACGCGCGGCTCTCTGCTGAGATCCCAGTGCTTTTCCAACGTGAGACATGATGTCAGCCAAAAGGCACTCAGGGACTTGGGGAAGGGAGGGTGCTGCAGGAAGGAGTGGCGCCCCAAGACACACACAGCTAACACTTCCTGGACTTACAGTCTTGGATGCATACTCAGCTCCATGGAAGCTCCCTTGTTTCTACTGAAGTGATTTTTTTGAGCTTGGGCAAAGCAAATAATTTTAGCCATGCACTATTTACATCCAGGCAAGCAGCCAGGACATACCTCTGTCTATGGTCGCATCCACTGTTAAGAAAAACTGTCCTACTGTTTTATTTATTAACCAAACATTTCTAATAGCCAAGCTAATTTTATCCTTTCCTTAATGCTGGCTGACGATGACTCAGTCTGGCTGGGAGGAGGCTCAGTAGCACGGTGCTCAGATTTTGAAAACCGGTGTTTTACGGAAGGAAGGGCTGGCAGTCCATGTACCACGGGGGCTCTGGCTTTGGACTTGCTCACTTTACCTCTCTCTTTGTGTAGATGTGAAATAAAGAAACCAGTGAAGTACTCCACAAGTGAGTTTGTTAGGCAGGGTGGAGTGGAGATGACCTTGTCTCTGTAAGAGTCAGCTGCAGCTATAACTTTAAGCAATAATATCAGGAGCTGGTACACATATTTCTCTGTAAGTTTTTTAATGTTTTAATGCTATATCAGTATTTTCTGTCTGAATCAGTCCTCAGTTTATGTGCATCTCTCCCTTAACTTTAAGATTACTCTCATATGGCTCCAGGTAAGTGAGGTATCTAGTCTAGGCAAATCTTTAGGGCCCTTTTTCTGTTCAGTGGACAGTGACAGGTTCCTCTGGGAGGTGATTCACTCACTTGCTTGGGCAATCCCAGAAAATGCTGCTCTGTATTTCATTAGTAATTTACAAAGGCAAGCAGGAGATGTGGAGTTTACAATGTAAAACTGCATAAGTAGTTATGTTCCAAAGATGAGGTTAAGTTAGATGAGGTTCTTCTGGATTTAAAATTTCAGTTACTGAAACCTTCAAGATGCAGATAAGTACTTCTTGTAAACAGGGCTCTAAGGTATAGAGAAGCCAGTGTGGAAGCACAGAATCTCTTAATTTATCTCCAGTCTCCAAACCAGGAATGCAAGGCAGAGTTTATAAGAAAAGTGAAACAGCTATATGTCATCCTGACCAATTTAAAACATAATTCAGGAACATAATGTTCCTTTCCAGCAACATCTCCGTAGTGTAGTCCTCAAACCAATTGAAAAGACGGTCAGCCATAGGATCAGTTTCCATTGCCTTCAAAGATGCCACATGAATATAACATGTTTCTACCTAAGAGGATTCTAGCTGGTATCAGTCAGCAGTGAATTCTCTTAACCACTGTGATAACTTTTAGTTATCCTTAGTTATTTTTTATTTACTGAACTAGAACACTGTGCAAAGGGTTTGCCCGATAATGAGGCCACTCTGGCTTTGGAAGAGTTCTAACCAGCTGCATTGTTTCTTTTAGACGTGGGCAGAAGTCAGTTTTTTCTGATTCAGATGGAAACAAAGAACAAGAGCTTGAAAAACAATGAAATCCCCACAAGTGGGAACAACCAGGTTGTTTTTATTTTAGTTCTTGATTGCAAATTCACAGTATTTTAGCTGCTGAGTTCTCAAGGGAGGTTTTTGCAGGACTGTCAGTGCAGAGGGCTGGCACTCAGGAAACTGGTATTTTCTTCCTAGCACTGCCACTAGCCAGGGGATCTTGACAAAGTCATTCCCTCTCCCCAAGTCTTACGCATTTCCCTTTTTATAAAACTACGAATAATGGACCCAAAGGCTTTTGCTCTGAAACTTGTAGATGTAATGTCCCGTTTAAGTGCAGGCTCTGAAATCTGATTTCCTATATTACAAAGCCCACAGGGCTTTGATATTTAGTTTTATCACGAGAACTGTCACCTCTATTTAAGCAAGACTTGTAAACTGGGTCCTGTTATGGGACTCAGACTAAGGCGGCTTCTCCTACAAGATCAGCAGCCCTGGCTGAAGCCACTTACGGATGACACCAGCCTGGCAAAATTTGTTCCCTTCCTGGGTTTTGATCTCTGTTTTGAGATTTGTGCAGAAAGATAGGAGGGGTTCAGTTGAAGTTTAAGTGGTTAGTGCTGGTTAGGAGTATCAAAACCCGACTAGCAGAACTGGTTGGTTCAGGATTTCTGGTGGCCAGTTCCTTCAGCTGAACGTGGAGCTCCACCGTGGGTGTAAGCAGGAGGCCTTTTGAACAGGGCATTGCACGCTCCCCTGAAGACTTGGGGCACACCAAGAAGGTGTGTGTGCCTCAAACGCCTCTGCAGACGTATCTCGTCTTGGCACCCTGTTTCTGTATCATTGCTGTTGAGGATTAGTAATTGCATTCAAGCTTTGCTTTTCCCTCCCTTTTCCTGTTCTCCTTGTCCAGTTGCCTGCCGTGAGCATGGTGAAGGCAGCCACATCTCACATCTGCCTCTGTAAAAACATGCGCATTGAGCAGCTTGACCTCATTGCTTCTATCCAGTACTGTCTTACTGTGCCCCTATTAACTTGGCATTGCTTTCCTTGAAGGTAAAAGTTTAAGCAGGAATAGAAGGAGGAGTCCTGGTCCTGTGCAAAGTGCTGCATCCCACCGGTGGGGAGTCCCACCCACCAGAGCACAGCAGTTCATGAGCTGCTGTGGAGGTGAGATGGATAGAGCTGGTGCCTGTGGGGGTAGGGTTTGCATAGGAATGTCTGGCGTTCGATGAATGTGCTGCACTATTTACATCTCTCCCCTCCTTCAAGTTTTCATTGTGCTGGAGCCTGCCTACTCCAGCAGCTCCAGCTCCTGCAGCCTTTACCAGCTATGAGCTCTGTAGTCCGTGCTTGGTAGACTTCAAAGCACTTCCCATCAGGTGTAAGGATGCTCGGTGAGGAACACGTGGATTGGTTACACAGGCCCTGTGCTGGAGGGAAGTTAGAAGGTGGGGATGCTCTCAAGGGAGTTCTGGTTCCTTTGGCTGCTGCACAGAGAAGATTGAGAGCACCATGTCATGGCACAGGCACAGGGGTTGCTGCTCAGAGGGACTGTAAGCAGAGCGGTCCAGGATGGACTGCGAGGCTCCTGCTCATGTGCTTTCACTACAGAACTGAAGGGCAGAAGGTGATTCTCCTTCTGACTATTTGTGCAAAGTTCAACGGCAAGCAGCCCAGGGCAGGAGGACAGTGACTCCTGTCACTGGCTATTACAGGCATGAGGTAGTTGAGGTCAAACCTCTTCTGCTTCCTGATAGAGATAAGATCTAAACCTCAATCTCCTAGGTGCTGAGCTGAGTGTAAGAGAGACAAAGTTACCTTTCCTCAGGGGTTTTGGGTTTTGCACTTGTAATTTAACCTGCAATCCCAACAGCCACCTGTTTGTTTAGAGGTCTAATTTGAGGCCAGTATTTCCTTCCACCCTGGTATCAGTGTGACTAAAGACACTGCTGCTTTTCTATTTTCGAGGAAATACCCTGTCCTAGTTGTCATGCACCAATGCTATTTTGTGAGCTTTAAGGTCAGAATCTGAACCCTATACTCATGGTAGTGACGGGATCCTGGGACTGGTGATTGTGTTTTTCACATCTGAATTTTTCCCCAGGCAGTACTGGCGAAGAAGGAACATATGTGGAAAATGTGATATTATGTTTACGCCTAGCAGCATTTGCAATATGTGTTTCAGTAGCAAGCCAAGGCCTGAAATGAGAATGGAGGAAGAGCTCTCACTCTTCTCTCACACAGAAAATGTATTATTTTTCACAGCCTAAGTCTCTGTGGTGGCAGGAGTGCATTAGATCCTGCCTGAGGCTTGTCTGACCAGCTATGGACATCCTGGGTTCACTTTAAAGGTGGTGCAGAGACAGAGGCACATCTGGAGGATGCCATCTCATCCTCGCCTGGCCATGTAGAATGATGCAAGTCACAACCTTGTGGTGCCTGCCTCTCTGCTTTGGCTGTTGGGATGACTGGGCTCCAAAGGGGCATCTCCACTGCCGATCTGAGTGGCACAGAGGGTGCTGGAGCTGGGCTGCAACTGGAACCTTATATCCATCTATCAGGTCTGGCCAAATCTTTAATGCAGAACATCTCACTCCTCCTACTTCTCCTTGGTTCCAAAACACGGTGGTGTTTCTGGAGACAGGCAGTCCTGGGTGTGGCTACTATCTTGCCTCTTGATTAGAGGTTCTGGATCCTGCCAGCAGGTTTAGCTTTCTCAAGGGTTATGGCTTTCCCATTCCCTCTTCTGAGATGATGCAAGCCTAACAAGCCTGTACCTCTAATTTTGTTCCCACTCACCAGTCTTTTGTTAATGCAGACTGTCAGGAGCTGTCTCACGCCTTGTTTTGGGCAGCAGATAGCATGGCAAACTCTCAGCTTTGACTGAATCACACCGCACTTTTGAAAATATAAAATAAAACAAATAGTAAAAAAATCAATAGTAATACATAGAAGAAAAGCATGTAAGTGGATAACTTCCCTGCCCGAAACAGATTTAAGGTGTGTAAGAGCTGTTGTGGCTCTGACTAGTTGACAATCTGTAAAACAAAGGCCATTACAGTTGAAACATCAACTCATTTTTTGTAGTTGCTATTGTGTTAAAAAGCACCTCCTAATTTAAAGAATGGAAATACTGGAGCTTTCAGCACATCTCTAAATAGCTCATTTTGACAGATAATCATTTGCACTATTAAAAACATTGCCTTATACTGCTAATCTAAATCTATCCTACTTTTGCTGTCTAGCGTGGGATTGTCATTGTGCTTCTTTTGAACAGTCTGAAGATTAACAGAGATCTCTTGGGTACGAAGACTGTGATAAAGTGCCAGGGGGAAGCAGCCTTTGGATTTTATGAGTTTTATTCAGTATTTATGAAATGCATTTATACTTCATGGTTTAGAAGGTGCCTGTCAGACTCCCACTGTGCAAGTTTTTGTACAAAATGAGAATATGTCTCTGTCCTAATGGTGTTACCATCCATAGAGCAGTTTAGGTGCTTCACTGTTTCCAGTTGTCACCCTTTTCCTCTGACTGTGCACCATGGGCAGCCTCCTCTATAAATTTTTGTTTAAAATGTCATGGTCTTTTTCTCTTCTGATTTCAGCTATGACACCACTTCAGGGCATCCACTGTCTGCTGTGGGTGGACACTGAGTCTGGACAGGAGAAAATGCGAGTGAAGAAGCCAGGGAGCCAAATCAGCATCCCTGGCAGTCTGAGGCATTTCATGGCCTCTCCCTAGGCCACTCTTGCTTGTGAGCATCATGGCAGAGGTGAGCAACAAAGCAGCACTTCCACTGGAGGAAGTGGAGGGCCATTCCTCGCCAGCATCAGGAACACTGTGGGGAAGGTGTGAAGACAAAAGG
>VYZQ01015072.1:0-10975 GCA_013400655.1 Mystacornis crossleyi | reverse complement strand
GCTCCTTGCTCCTCAGCAGCAACAGCCGCTAATCTCTGTGTCCCTGAAGCACAAAAACTGTTTAGAAAAGCTGGCTCAGCTTAGCTCGGACTCCGTTTAAAGGCACAGAAAGGCACGGGGATCGTGTCTGGGTATAGACTGGTGATAGGGAATATAACAGCATAAAGTGACCCCACGACATTCCACCCCTTACCCCGGAGAGGCTCGGGGACACCCCACGGCTCTCTCCAGCCACCTGAAGGGAAGGTGCAGCCAGGCCGGGGGCAGGCTCTCCTGCCAGCTAACTCGTGATGGGACAGGAGGAAACGGCCTCAAGTTGTGCCAGGGGAGGCTGGACATCCCAAAAATTTCTTGGCCGAAAGGGTTGTCACACGTCGGAATGGGCTGCCCGGAGCAAGCGGTTGGGTCCCCACCCCTGGAGGCATTTTAAAAAACATAGATATGGCACCTGGGGACATGGGTTAGTGCTGGGAAATGGGTTTTGTGGCCACGATCAGTAATTTGCTCGCTTTTTTATTCAGAGTTTGTTTTTCTGAGGAAAACCTCCTTAAAATCCTAATACACAACATTCAATAAATGTAAAAGGACACGTGGTATCATAATATACTATGCTAAAAATAAAACCCCAATATTTTGTTATTTTTACCAGAAAAGGACACCAGAGCAGCTCCTTTTGATTAAACTACCACTAACAGTTCAAGAAACAAAAAATTAGCGGCAATTCAACTGTTTTAATTTAAGTAAAAGCAGTTGAAAAAACAGCTAGTTATCAAATCATTTAAAATCTTATACAGAATAGGTGGAAAAAAAGCTTCTTAAAAAAAAGTAAATCACCACTTGAGCTAGTGATTTATAAACTCAAACCTCAGCTATTGTCAGAAGAAGAGACTACATAAAGGGGGACTAAAAACATTTTAAAATTACATCTTCCCTTGGTCAAGATTAAAATAATTTTTTTAAAAGCTCTGGAGAACAGCCAAGCAAATAATGCAATTGCATTTCTTTGAGCCAAAAATCACCACCCTATCACTTCCTCAGCATTGCTTCCCTCAAATCCTTTGGACAGCAACTGTCATGTTTATATACGTGCTGGGATAACCAGAAAAATACACCACCAGCCCTGAAACACAACCACAATATAAACAGTGAATCAAACTGCTACAGCAGAAAAGGATTGAGAGCAATAAATAAAGAATGAATGAAGGCTTTTAAGAAAGCATTACCATTCTCACGGTCTAAAGGTCTGAGCACAGGATTTGTAGGGGGAGGTGGGAACTCTACCAGCTGATAAGCAGGAAACAGCTCTCAGAGCACACCCGTCCTTCAGTAGGCTTTGCTGGTTTGCTATTAAATCTCTGAAGCTACAACGCAGCAAATAAATACAGTGAATTAATACTGGTTATGTATTTTAAAAATACTGTTTTATCTGGTCTACGGTTTTTAGAATTCAGTACTGGTTTACTGCACATTTTATTTTTCCCACTGCACACCCACAGCTCTGCTCACTACCCCACAGACAACGCTGTCTCACAGGAGCCACAATGTGGAATAGTGGAATGAACTCCCTCCATAACATCCCCCCTTCCCTACAGCTGCCAGACAGGTTTATTTCCGACTGAAACTGAGCAATATTACCCAGAGCAAATTTTCTTGTTTTGTTCTCAACTTGAAGCTTGCTGCTTATGTCCTTTTTCCACCTCTTAAAAAGAGGTTTTGACTGCAAAAAGTTTGTTCACTCTTCTCTTGGCTCTGTCATTTAATCTCGAGTTTTATTTCTCTACAAACCCTGCTTTGGTCATCAGCTGCTCCTTGGAGATGTTTCTTCCCTTCAAAAAAGGGGTAGGTATTGCCATATAGATAATCAGAATATTTAACTGTACCCTGAAAAAGTTCTGCTACGGTAGCACAGGCAAGACTGGCACAACTTCGTAACAACCTCTAGTATCAGTTTTAAAGAAAATACAACAGGTCAAGCCTGTTAATACGAGGTTTCTATCTGAGTTGTCTTCCCGAAAATAAATAATTTCCTTGAAACAAACCTGTGCATTACTGATATAGTAATGAACAACACTTCGACGTAATGGCGCCCAGACACTAAACACACCTGAATCTCCCCCGAAGACAGACTTGATAGCCTTACTGGGAAACCCGATCACTTATCTGGAGGAAGAATTTAACCCTCGAAGCGTGCGTGCATCACCGTGCGCGCAGCAGCAGCAGCGCCCGTGACTCACTGCTGAGCCCGGGCAGGGGCACACAGGGCAACCCTCCCGTGCCTCTCACTGGCCCACCAGCGCCTTCACCGCGGCCAAGAATCCCTGGGAGGCAGCTCGTGTGCCCAGCGCGTGGGAGCAGCCCGGCTGGCAGCCTCAGAAAGGGTGCCCGCAAACCCACGCCACCTCAGCTGCACACGGCCAGCGCCCCGCGCGGGCGGTACCCGCGACACCCCACGTGCTGCCCCGCTGACTGAAAAACACCCGTACGCAACCCCAACCACACCCCGCGCACCTTCTGGGGTTTGCTGAAATAAACTCACTGCTGAAATAAAGTATTTCCCTGCTGAAATAAAATATTTCCCTGCTGAAATAAAATATTTCCCTGCTGAAATAACCACGACGCGATCACGCCTTCAAAACGACGAAGACGTTTATGGATTCTCTTCTCTATCTCCCTCCTCACGGCAAAATCTCTATGAGGGGCCCCAGTTCAAAAGATGAAACGCTTGTCTTACCCAGCCACATGAAAGGTTCCTAATGAAAGGTTCAAGGAGCCTCAATTTTTTATTGGTGTGTCTGCTCTAAAAACACTTTCAGTGAAGGAATACAGCACCAACAGTAAGTCACTAAAAATAAACGGCTGTGCTGACACGGTGTCTTAAATGAAAAATCATGTATTCTTCATAAGCGATTTTAATAGAAAAACCCCACAATTATCTAATTTTAGTCTGACAGAAAAATTCCTTTTATTACTTAGAAAAAAGTAACACAAGAACACCAACCCCTTTAAAACCAACAGAAGATCAATTTAAATATATAATATAAATAGATTGCAGCTGAGCAATGAATCCAAAGCTGAACCAGTGACTCCACTGATCCCCTCAATCCATTTATCGCCTTCTGAACGTTGCTACGGAAGCGAACACTGAAATTTAGGAATAAAGCGTTTCCTTTCCCAAGACAGAAATAATTAAACTAGAAATAACTTAGAAGTCAATCAAATTACAAATTACAATAAAATTAAATCAAACCACACTACCAGTTACTGTAAAAAATACACTGGCAAAATATGATCTGGTAAAAAAAATTTAAATTAAAAAATTTTATAGATGTGCTCACAAAAATGTGAAACTTTGGAAGCAGTTGTCTTACATGGAAAGAGGCACTTCAATATCCTAAGTTCCTACCTACCAAACCTTAGGAAACAAAGTTCTTCATGCGTTTGAGTCTCCCCATATATTTTAGAAGCATCTGTAATCCTTCTGAAGCACACTGCCCATGTATAAGCAGTGCTCCTCACTGGCAAGACTGGCTATAACTCAAAAGGAACAAAAAACTAGAGAAAATACCAAAATGTTGAGGAGTCAATTTCTTGATTTCAGTACAAAAACCAGCTCTAGAAATCACAGGTAAAGCTCCTGAAAGAACAGTATTCTCTTATGGGAAATAAGGAAAAGAGTTCCTATGCAGATCAAGGAGACAGAAAAATACTATTTCCCACTTAGCTCTTTTGGTTCTTGACTGTATTGGAAAATTAACAAGAAACATCAGCCTCACATTGGACTTTGGCTTTCTGGCTGGCTTTCCTGAAAAAACCTCCTCAGTCTTAACCCCTACCACTCTTGCACGGGAGATTTCTTTTACTCACGGTGAGTTCAGTAACTGCACGTGGTCAGCAAGAACTGAGCCAGCCCAGGCCATGTGTTTCCATCTACTCACAGGAGAATGACGCAAGGGAACTGCCCACAGGCAGCTGAAGAGAAGAAACATCTCAGTTCTCAAAGCGGAGCTCCCGTTGAGTGTCCCATGAGTGGAAAGACAAAATGGGTTCAGTACTTCTCTGCCCGACTCTGGTTTGTCAGGGAAGAGGCGAACGCTAAAATACTGTGCCACTCCTTGCCAGGACAACTGTATCAATACTAAAATTTTTATTTAATAGCTACGCCTTCTAGTAGTGGGAACTTGCTTATTCTCCTTGCCAACACAGCCCTGCATGTAAAGTTAGAGATGACTAATCCCTGCTAGCAACATTCTGCACAGCAGCACTGTCTGAAGCACCCAAGGCAGGCAGACACTGCTAACCCTGAGGGAGCCTCCCAAGCACCCGCCCAGTCTCTCCATCTCCACCACTTGTTTCATGAGGGGCCTTCACGCTCCTCCCAGCCACCCCTTTCCCCGCAGTCATGTGGATATCCCTGTTTTAAAGGGCCACTGTAAAAATACGAGCTCCATAAAAGTAGGTAGCACATACAGGAGGTGACCGTAAACACAGAACGAACATTTCAGATACTCTCCATTCCTAGTTCCTGTTTTCTTTAAATGATTGTCCATGTGTATGACCACGCTAGAGGTGACTGCCCGCAGTACCTGTGTGTTCCATGGATTACCAGAAAGCCCATGGACGGTGCATAGTTAGAGCTTTTCTGCTGCCTGGACACTTCTGGTGGTGCCGTGCTTAACAAATGCACGAATGGCAGAATACTTGCAGCTCTGTGGGTCTCCCAAGGGGTAATTCCTCTGAAACGCTACAGATGGAGTTTGTCCCCAAACTACAAACTTCTCTTTCTGCTCTATTACAACACGCCCCAGTGACCCAGAAGAACAGACTCTGAGGAGGAACTGTCAAACCCACAATGTTCCCACTGGGGAAAAAACAGTAATCAAAAGAAAAATAAAAAAGGGCATGTTTTTAAAAAGACCGAGTTATACATAAATATGGTGATGAAACTCATTAGAAGGGAGCTCGTGCAATGCTGTCTCTGGTAAGGATAAACAGGATATTTTGATACAGACCAAGAAAAATCCTTCACAAAAAGTGCAACTCAAACCACCTGGGTTTCAGGCTTCAGGTACGTACAAAGTTCAAGTGTACACCGAAGGAACAAGGCAGAGGGCAAGAGAGGATCAGCTCTCAGGTGCCTAAATTTCTACAGCCCAGTCTGCTGGGATCACAGCTATTAAAAAACCCCCTCCTGTGGGCAGATAAAAGAGAGGATGCCTGAACCTCAGTCAGGCTGCTGTTAATACTTGCCTCATGAGCCACTGCGTGTTCCCATCACTGACCTGTGGTGCCCACAAACTAACAGCACAAGACAGAATCACAGGAGAGCCAGAGCTGGAACGCACCTCTGGAGATCATCCACTCCAACCCCCCTGCCCAGGCAGGGGCACCTGGAGCAGGTGACACAGGAACGCCTCCAGGGGGGTCTGGAATGTCTCCAGACAGGGACACTCCACAACCGTTCCAGCCCTCAATGTAATGAAGTTCTTCCTCATGTTGAGGTGTAACTTCTGGTGTTTTAGTTTATGAGCACAACTTCTTTAGAAGGCAAATATCAAAGGTTATTTATTTACTCCAAGCCTGTTGGTATTTCATAACTGCATTCCATCTGGGTAGTAATTAAGAGTTAGTAATCAGCTACATTCATTTAGCACAATTTAGATATTTGTATCAAATACATTTGCTAATGAATGGATTAAATTAAAAAATAGTTCAGGGCATGGAGACATTTATCAGGTGCTACATCTCAAAACTACATGTAGGACTCTTACTGAGTCAGTTGATCAACCAATCCAGAACAAGAGACAACATCTGGTGTAAAATGCAGCACTTACATCCTCAGGAAGATGAATGGTGCTTATTTTAGTTAGAGCAGCAGAACTTCTTTAGAAGTTCTAATTAAATTTCTGAATGAAAGAATCAGCAACAGGAAAGTTTCGATCTGTCTGGGCAGCACAGAAGACTTCAACAAGGCTCTCAATTATAAAAACTAATGCTACACCAGGATTAATTTCTCCTTAGGGCACACAGAATGAGGCATGGGGGAGGCAGAGACAAACCACCCAGAAAAACCATCTCACCCAGCGGCACAGCTTCACTACCAGCTGCCTCTCCTGGCAAAGGAGAGGTCGGCTACGAATGCTCTGAGATTCAGTTTGGGCACAAACGGATTAAGGAGGCTTCTCCTCTAACTGTGCACTGCTCTTTCATAAGCCATTTACAGCGGTGTTATTTCATATTTAGTCACAACATTTCTTTACCTTTAACAAAGGACTTGTGAAGTGTGTCTTAGAGGTCGGTTAGTTACAGATCATTCCTCACTTAAGGCTGTAACAAACTGCTAAACGGGACACTCTTTTGGGTGGGAACTGAAGCGTGTTCAGCCCTTAGCACACTGCTCTGGGCACCCAGGGGATGAGAACTCTCACAGAACACGCACAGACAAGGTAAAGGGGTTGGAAGAAAAGTATTCCAACCGGCAGTGGTAACAACGAAGGCTCTTCAGTACAAGAGACAGCACAACAAAACCTAACTAAGAGCCCCGGGAATTTCCTCAGCACTGGTCAGAAACACCTTGAAAGAACACTTGTACATAAGAAGGAAAGTAAACTGAAGCCCTAAAATGGTTGTTAAAAGAACCTGGATGAAGCCAGGAGGCTAATGTTCTTGAGATTAACTTTGAAATTATACAGAGGGGGACTTTGGGAAGAGCAACAGACCTGCCTAGAAACCCAAAGAAAACTTCACCACTTCATGTTACACCCATGTAAGCTCTCCTGTAGTTCATAAAGAAGAAACAAGGAGGCTCTCTGGAATTCTGAGACAATCCTACTGTAATCTCAAGTAAACACACTATAAGATACAGACCTTCTACCTTTGGACACACTTCCTGCACTCCAAGTTCCTGAAAAGGAAAGCTGTCCATAAAAGCAATAGTCAAGACACCTGCATGAAGAGATGAAGGCTCCAGACCCACGAGTATCTCAGTCATGCCAATATAGCTGAAACCACATCAGGCACACCCTGCATTACCTTCTGCAAAACCCTCTGTGGCTCTGGAAGACAGACACATCAGCTGGGCAGCACCACAGAACAGAAACTCCAGGCAGCCCTGAAAACAGACTTGCTGTGGAACAGGAGAATCAGCGTTATTCTCCTGGATCTTAAAGAGGCTGATCTCAGGTCCTTCCTAAACGCCAAATGGAAAGGAAAATCCCAGCACCAAAAACAAACAAAAGGCAACAAACCAGTACCTGCATCCCGGACACTTCAGTCATGATGCAGCACCTAAAATGTCTTACACAACAAGGGCAGCCAGTGTTCCCTGCAAGCAGAGTGCTGGCCAGTGGTTCCAATCACAGCTAAGTCAGGAACTAACGAACCTCCAGGTGTTATAAAAGGGGCAATTTAAAGTCTCTTTATTTACTGAAACTGCTTCGGTCATGTTAAGTCAGCACCTACAACTGATGCCTTACAAGAAGGGAAATCCATCATGTGTTTCCCCAACCCCCCGGTGCCTTGAGAAGATTTATGCAAGACAGGCATCTCGAGCAGACCAGGAGTCCCAGGCAGCATGGGCTGACAGCTGACCTCTGACACCAGTAAAACGTGGTATCCTTCCACCAGATGTGCAGTGTGAGTCTGCCTGCCTGGTACTTCTGCAGACTGCCAGGAGGGCTGCATCAGAAGGGAGGGGAAGAAAGCAGCAGGATGTTACAGGCATGACTCGCAGTATCCAGCAGACAGGAATTCAAGATAAAGGCATTCCAGCCAGGAACATGACTAACCCAAAGTGACTGCTGAAGGGGACAGAGACCGAGGCAAAATGAGTCATCTGCTTCCCAAAGAACACTCAAAACATGCCAATGAGAGCACACAAACTGAGCAAGTGACTGGGTGCAACTGGCAGCCTGCATTTAAGGATCATCAGCAGATGGCATTCAGGTAAACTGTGATGTCTGCCCAGTATTTAAGAGGCTGAAGTAGGAGACGTGGTGGGCTCCTCTATGCAGTAGGCACACCAAAGCTCTTAATGAGAGCAAGCCTTCAGCTTGGGCCTATTTATGAGGTGCTTTCTGGGCAGGAGAATCATCCCAGAGTGCTTTGAGTTGATCCAGCTGAAAGTAAATATAAACAGGTCTGAAGAGCTTCGTATGTTTTACAGTCCTACGCAGAATAATCCTAACAGAGAGGCTTCCTCCATCCATCCGTCCATCCAATCTCCTTTGGTCCACACTGATAAGAATTACAAAACCTGGTGAACTCCCTCTAATCCCAGCACTGCAACAAAGTAATTCAAAGACAGATGTGGAAAAAAAGGAATTTTGCCTCCATGTCAAGATTTATACACACTGATCCCACTCAAGGCTGTACGGAAGCAACAGTATTCCACAGGGAAAAAAAAAAAAAGCCAGCTCCATCCATTAATAATCTGATAAAGCAGACAATTTAAAGAAAACCTGTAGAATAGGCCAGAGCACTACAGAGGGAGCAGAAGGAAGGTTTCTGCACAGGCTCTGATGTAACTAGAGTCCAGTGACTGCTTGTCACCACAGACCCATCAAGTGGTCTGAACTGGTAGGAGGGATACAGGCATCTCCCAAGTCTAGGGCGAAAAACGACAGAAAATGTCATTTAAGTAGGTCACCAGCTCAGGTAGGAAAAGCTGATGTAGACACAGATTACTGCGCTCTGATCCAGCTCTTGGGCTTGCTCATGTACAGGATGGAGCTGAAGACTTTCGGGATGGAAGGATCTTCCCTCGATGGCCTGAAGCAAGCAAGCCTTGGAAACAGGACCGTGTGGAGAGACTGCCAAAGGACTACACTTCGTGCTAGACTCATTGCCCACGAGCTGGAGGAGAATCACGAGTCAGGCGTTTATGCAGATCTCAAACATTACAGATCGCTCTGATTCAAGGCCAAAGCTGATGGATGTGTCCAGAAAATAACTGAACAGTCTCCCCTCCCTTACTTGAAAGGCATCAGACTGGAAGTCTTTGTAAACCAAATATTTCCCCAGGGATCTGGCCCTCCAAGAAAACATAAGTATTTGGCACTCCTGCTGGGCAAGGGCATAATGGATGCCATTTAAAATAAGTCAGCTTCAGGAAATGAGACAGACACATAAGAGCAAAGGAAAAGAATTACTTAAAACCAGCTAAACAGCATAAAACCAAAGGCTTTGCAATGCAAGCTGTTGCTCAGCCCCGTGCCACTGAAGGTACCACGTCAGCTGTGTGCTTGAGAGGTGCACTACGTGTTTCTTTCACAATTTACAGATCCATTAAAAAAGAAAAAAAATTGGTTGGAACCGAGTCCAACCTCTCACTTTAAGCAGGGCTAGTAGCAACACTAGATCACCTCCTCCCAAATATTTATCCTTGTGCCATAACCTGTGGATTAGCAACTTCATATATATTTCAAGCCTGACATACACTAGCAGAACTTTCCTTTTCGTTTGTTTAGACAGGAAATAAGTTGGACAGCATTTGTGCAGAGAGTCAAAAATTTCAGTCTCACTCATATGCACGTGCAGTAAAATTCAAGCTAGAATTCAAAATCCTGTGTGTACTGCATATATGTAATAATACTAACCAGAGAGTATCTCTGTTCAGCTAGAACTGTTCAAGGTAATTGTAATAATTTAAAGTTTTATCCTGCAGATCTGTATTACATAGCAAAGCTGCCTTCATCTTAAAAAACCAAGAATTCTCACAGATGATAGAGTACAAAAGTAGCAAAATGTAGGAGTACTGAGTATTCTGATCCAGCTGCTTTTCTACCTCAGTGTTTTTCACAATTTATCTTGGCCAAAACCAAACCAGAGCAAAAGGAGCAAAGTTACCACAGGTAAAAAATGTTCATCAAGTCCTCACAACAGCAGCTTCCAAGTAAAAAAAAAAAAAAAAAAACCTAGGAAAAAAATCAGTTACTAAATATTTATGCCTTCTAGACCACAACAACGCTGCAGTTTCCACCAAAGATCAGTAGCAGCACATCTTTCAGTGCACCATCTCCTACTTTTGCAAAGGCTTCTGCACTCCCTCAGGCAACCTCATTTCCTTTTCTCTTTATCTGTTCTGAACACAGCCAATGGAAAACAGAAACCAGCTTAGCAAAAGACAGGTTTAACCAACCTAACAGGCAAGAGGAGCTGAAAGGAAGGAAAAAAAAAATCATTAATTTACTAGAATAATGATCAGCAATGTTGGGATCTGTAGGAAAGTATGTGCCCATAAATCAGGCAGGGCAAAAGGAAAGTTACACAGGCTTCAATATGCTAAGCCAAATAATTTTCAGAGAAATCAGAAGAGACCTTTGCTTTCTTTCAACTGGTATTTTAGGCTTCTTGTTACAGATGAATATAATGTGCCTAAGACTTTACTGCTCCCTTTCTCTACTCCCAAACTGGTTCTCAAGAAGTGTTTTCATACAGCAAGTAACCCAGTTTGCATTATGGCATGACAGACTGACTGGAAATTCAGCAGGCCAGGCTATACACAGCTATTTACAGCAGCTACCGAGGACAATACATTTCATCCTTTAAAAAATCTTACATCCCACACCGAGCGCAGATGGGATGAAACTGCCCTCAAAGCAGCTGCTTCCCTGTCGAAGGTGAATATCCTCTGCATAAACCCCACCAGGGAGAAACTGGGGAGTAAGCAATAAGCAACTAAACACACGTTAAAAATACCGTTCCATCCTGAGAAGGGTCTGACTCTCACCACCCCTGTGATCCTGAAGGAAAACAGTGTTTTTTCCAAATAAAGAACACTTCTCCTGAGACACATGGTAGCTGATCTACGCAGGGGATGCACATTACAGCAGCAATGGCTGTGGGTACTGCTGTGCAGGCAAGGCGTTTGTTATTGCTTCCTTAGTCTTTTTACACCATCTATTGCTTTCCCTGGGTATCTCTGCCAAGAGTTCTTTATCTCTCTGCCCGTTTCACAGACATACATATATATATATAT
>VYZQ01015057.1:0-12970 GCA_013400655.1 Mystacornis crossleyi | reverse complement strand
AGTCTGATGTACGAATACATCTTCCCCTGTGTCTGTTCGCACTATAAACCCGTAATTTTTTCTTATATTATACCACCTTACCGACCCTGAAAACCTTCATTTCTAAGACTTCTCCGATCACATGCTTTCGAGACTGCGCAGTCGTTGGTTCGCCGATCCCACCGTCTCGGTCGGGCTCCACTGCTGTTGTCGTCGGCGCGGGGTCCTTCGGGCCACCTGCATGCTGGTTTTTTCACCCTGAGGGAGTGACCTCCAGAGGTATTAGGAAGAAATTCTTTTCTATGAGGGTGGTGAGACATTGGAAGAGGTTTCCCAGAGAAGTTGTGGATGCCCCATCCCTGTTAGTGCTCACGGCCAGGTTGGACAGGGTGTTGAGAAACCTGGCCTAGTGGAAAATGTCCCTGCTCATAGTAGCGGTTCAGAACTAGATAAACTTTAAGGTTTCTTCCAATCCAAACCATTCTATGATTCTGCAAAATGTCAGATTGTAATAAATGGACTAGTTACCTTAAACAGTTAACTAGTTTATTAACAGAAGAAACAATAGCTGAGAACGAGACCCTGAGATAAGCCCAAAGATCCCCACGACAAAACAGACTAAAGAACAGTGCACGCGACACTGGGTGCTCCCTTGGCAGACGAAGTTGGCAAGAAAACCTGTGCAGGGCACCTGGAGGGTCTTTATAGTTTCTGGTTAAATAAGATTGGTGTATTTCTTTATCCGCTCTCTGATTGGTCCATTAGTGGGTCTCCGATTGGTCCATTCCAAGTTTCATTCCTGACCAACCATTTGTTGATAATTCCCTCCTATTGGTTGGATCATTCACCAATCCAGGTCCAGGATGATGTCATTACCCCTGCAGTAAAGTTCCGGAAAGTTCCCTCCATTGGGTTTTTCATTCTATCCCCATCTTGTGGTAACATCGAGGTATTGCACCTGTACATTAGCATGCATTTTAATTTAATTAAAATTAACTTACAATTCATTTACTATAGAACCCAATCCCAACATGACAATTCATTAATTAAGTAACATGTAACCAGCCTATGAAAGCCAACCTTTCCATAACAAGATGAAGACACAGCCAGGATGTGCATGTAATGGTAACCCCTACACTGCCAATGTTGTTGGGCCAGCAGGGTCTGCAAGCGCCTACAACATGAAATGCAGTTTTCACTGAGGTGGGTATGAGACTGCCCCTGCACTCAGAGAGAGACTAACTATCCTCTCCTTCCATCTTGAAGACAGACAATGCAGACGAGGTCTTTCGGGAGCCTGCCTCCCTTTCCCAGACTCTCACAATGCCGTACTCAGCCTGCTCACTTCTGCCATCAAACCATGAATGGGAGAGCAGAGCAGACACTGACCTCGGGCAGGAAGGGCAGGCAGCCACCAGACTCCTTCCTTCACCCAGCAGCACCTGAGCCACCCGAGCCAGGACAAGGACCAAGCACACACCAGTGCTATGTGATTGAGGCAGCAGAGCAGTGTAAATTCCGATGAATGTGTTGTGCCTGTGCAGTCACACATTAGAAGAATACCTGCAGTGAGACAGAGGATCAGAATACTGGTGCTGGCTGCCTGCTTTAAGTAAGTAACCACTCTTTTTAAGACACTGTGCTCGTACTACGCAATGTATTTAGACAGGAAAAAGTGGCAGAGACAAGAGTTTACTACCTTGTAGAAAAACCATGAGTTGGATGAAACACAATCCATCTCTTTTCTATAGTGTTTTCACTGCTGATTTTTCAGCAGAAGTCCAGGATTAGTTTAAGTGACGTGTGAGATATTGGCTATTACCTACTGGCTAGAAAGGACCAAAGCATTCAGCGACCAGCACAAAAGCGTATTCAGACACAATATACACAAATGTACATTTATTTATGTCTATAATAGAAGACAGCTATTATTTAAACAGCAGATAAGTCACTAAAAATTTTATTTTCTTGCCTGTCTCAAGTGGTCAGTGGTGCATGTGCCCTTTAAACTGTGCAGCTGAATTTTATCCAGTTCTTAAGATGGTTGTGCTTCAGTGAAACAGCAGAGTGCCAGATAAGCCTCCACAGCAAGTGAACTGCCATCACTGGCCCAGCTGGTCACTGCAGTCACTTCATATTGGATAAAGGATTGGGGTTGAGGCATATAGCTGAAATTATTATAATTGGGATTTTTTCTGACATGCCCTCTTTCATAATTCAAAAACAAAAATCTGAAAATTATCCTGTATCTGTGTTAACAATAGTATCTCTCCAATTAAAACATTTACTGTATTTCATAAGTAGCTGCAGCTGCCTTGGTTTTGATATGAAGTGACTGCACCAAAACTGAAACAGCTATAAACAGCAAGGTCATGTCTTGCCAGTGTGAGAAGAACAGTGGGTTCCTCATAAACTTGGATTTACCCTATAATGACCTGGGAGAAGACAAAATGGTAAGACAAATATTGCTTAGTTCAGTGGGATTGTGCACAGAGAGGTGAGCAAAGAATCTACAGCAATTTGAATAGTGCCAGAAAAAAAGATCAGCAGATCTATGATGTCTGGAAGATCTACAATGCCCTGAAGAAGCAGTAGCCCAAATTACTAGCAAGTAAAAGGTCAGAATGAAGAAAATCACTGGAAGAAAAAAAAATATAAATTTCTTGGTTCCATACTTGCAGCTGGATTGACTTTTAGACATATCTTTTTAGTAGACAAAGGGGAAGAAGAACAAATCAGGCTCTATTCATATAGATTTTCAACACAAAACAATATACAAAATATATGGATAATATGAAAATGAGCAAGTCCATCTTGCTCTTGATAATTTTCTAGTCATTCACCAATTTCAGTGAAGTGGCATCTGGGACCCAGGTAAATTATGCCCTTGGGATTTTGTTTATATTTGCTCTTGTTTTGCATTTGTCTGCATGACCATATAGTCATGCAGTTTAATAAACTTTCTAAAATCTATCTTAAAACAATTTACATTTGTTGCCTGGGGTGTACTATTGGGAAGACCACTAGAATATTTTTTTTCCTTCCTAATCTAAATTTATTAATGATAAATTAATGTTCAGTCTGATCTTTGAATTGTGCTTTTCAACCAGAAATCGGTCTTTTTGGAAACACTGAGATAAGACTATAAATTAGGCTTGTTAAAGAGAAAATCTATGCTGGAAAGCTATGAGTCTGTTGCTAAAAGCAGACAGACAGGCTTTCCAAATATACCAAGAGAATTGCACAACTGTTTTCCACAGAAAAGCTGTGGGATTTGAGTACATTTTAATGCTCTGAAAACTCTGAAAATGTTCTGCAGAAGGATGTACCTTCTCTTCACCACCTCTCTGAGGAGTCTCATATACATAGAGAAGGGGAGAGGTAAGGAAAAATCCACAAAAGTTTTCATAAGGGAAAATGCTTTGGGAAAGAGGCACAATTACCTGTCACCATCTCCTGGTTCTGTTTTTGAATTCTGAAAGAACTTCTATACTCTTTACTCTTTCTATGACATGTAAATAGGTCACAAGCATTTTGTATCTGACTGGTGAAAGCCACAGAGGGAGGTCAAGTCATCTGAGTTCTGAGGTTTGGCCCTAACTCATTAACTTGAAGGAAGTCATCTGGTGGTCTGTTGGGCTGCTCTGTACTTAAAACTGGTCCTGAGTCCAACTCCTAATGGATCAGGATGTTTCATGGTGATCATTCTCTTTGTCTTCAGGTTCTCAGTGTATTAATTGTACATGATCACAAGACCACACAATAACAAAGTTTCTAAGATCATGTCGAAAGCACAGATGGAGGCTGACATATCTGTGCAAGGTGATCCACACGGAGGTCATGGCCAAACTGGGACCCGTTACTGCAAAGCTGGTTTGTGAGCTGCTAGTGCCATCTCACTTAGCCATCCTACTGGGAATTTCCAAAGAGCTGACTTGCAAACAGATCTTTCTACAGGGCATTCACCTATACCACATGTCAACTCAGAGGATGACCCAGCTCAAAGGACCTTTACTATGACACAGCCCCAAATACCCTATGACAATTGCCTTAAAATAAAAAACTGGGTCATTTCTGCAGTCATATTCATGTGAGCAATTGTTATGGTCTGAGGTAAGTGCCATTACAGGAATGGACTATTTTCATGAGCAAAGTGTTTGAAACTCTCTCCCCAGGAGAGTAGGTGCATCACTTCAGCCTCTCTCTTCTTCTCACAGGGCCTCTGTTTGGTGTAACATACATGTACTTGAACTATAAAGCCCACCTTTCATGTGGTCTATTCAGTTTTCCAATTGACTTCAAAGAAAGGTCTTATTAAAGACACTGTGAACTCTGTCAGAAACGCCCCCTATAAGTTCAAATCACATTACTTTGCCCACTAGGCTCATTACAAAAAGCAAGTTGAACCTACAGCTTTCCGAATTCACCTGAGAAGCCAAGATTGGAGCACAATAAAGAAGACAGTGTGGTTCTCTTGATAGGCCCAGGTACAGCTCCGTTAACATCCTCAGGAGTTATTGTATCTAGAGATAGAAAGAACAATTTTCAAATGCAATGCCTAAAACTCAGGTGTCTGTATCTCTGCCAACTTTAAATACTACGTTAGACATAGCTTTATGTGTCATGTGTCTAAATTTAGACACCCTAGTTTTAGAGATGAACTTTTATAAAGAGGGCAGTACATATCTAAAAGAAGATAAAAATGCTCACTTAAAGTACTTTTGAGTTCTTAGAAATAGTTTTTAAATCGTTATAAAAGGCCATGGAAATTCTCTTCTTACTTGCATATGAATAAGACTATCTGGTAAAAATAACATTATCAGAATTTAAGGGTGTGATCTTTATTTTCTACGAATGCCAATTTAGTAAAGTGTCTTCTTGATTTCCATAATATCATGAATGGCACTTCCTGAACTGTTCACGACAGAGAACAGGATAACCAGAAAATAGCTCCATTACAGCCATCACAAAATAAAACAATGTGCAGGCAAGAGTTTAAGATTCCTCACAGTTTTGCATGTTATGTCGCTCTCACCTAGACAAAAAAACCTGAAAACTGCTACCAAATCTGTAAAGTGGCACTTTACACTTCTTCTATAGGGTTGAAAATACCTCATAAAGTACTCAGCTAAATCACAGATAATTAGGCTCTGTTGTTTAATTCAGCACAACATAATGCTATTACATCACTTCAGAATAACTGGTCAACTGCTTTTGTGTCAGAGCAGAGTCGCTGCTTAAAAAATGCAAATGAGAAAGCAGTCCCATCATGTGGAGCCAGTTCAGAGTATTTTGGTTATTATAAGCAGAGTAGATGGAAAGGTTAAGAAGTGTGAGATTTTTATCAGGGAACAAAATCAAATCAAGTAAATCAAATACAGTTCCATCCCTCCCTCTGTGGGTGTGTGTCTGGAGACGAGGGTTGAAAACTCCATTTTTGTTATTTCTGTCTCGTAAAAGGAAAGCATGAGCCAAGTACTGATCTCATCTGTATTCTCCAATCTTACTGACTCGCTCAAACTCTTCTGCAAAGTTTGCCAACAAAAAGCTGACATGCAAGACAAAACTTTAAGAAAATCAATGCCAAATAATTGCCCAAGCCATAAGAAAGAATAAACTTGCCAGTACATTATGTTCTACCAACATTGTGGTGAGTTGTAAACCTAAAATCCAGGGGAACGAAACAGCTCTTACTGTGCATAGTAGGCTTTATATAACAGCAGGCAGCACAAATCATTTCTCTACTGCAGTTCAATAGCTAGTCATTCCTTCTCTTCTATATTAAATTCTGCACCAGAGCCATGACTTAAATGCTATGCTGCTGTCAGTTAGTTGGCTGTCCTTTCCTGGGCTGCCAAAGGAGATGCTTACAAATGAAGCTATTGTCCCAGTAATCAGGCATCTCCTGGTGGGACAGTATATGATAAATTCTTAAGGACACGGCTGCAGCATAAAACATACTGTATTTTACATCAGACATTTTCATACAATTCTTTTTCTTCACTATTAAGATTTAAGTATTGTTGGACAACTTAAAAGCATCAGAATTGTAGGAGACCCAAGGTGTACCTTGCCAATGTAACACTGTAGGCTTATGGATAGTATCAACTGTAAATTGCAAGGATACAGATAACCTAATTCCATGGACGCAAGTCTAAAAGGTATACTGAGTATTGACAAAGTTTAATAATTTGACTGTACTTGCCCTAGAAACATGGATTCCTTTTAATTCTGTTCCAGGGAAGCTTTTAAAATGCCTTATCCAAAGCTAAACATCTTCCCATACTTAACGACAAGCAAAAAGCTATTGCTTGACATGTGTGCATGGTTTAATTGATATTTCAGGTGCAAGTCTAACACATGAGATAATTGCAAATTTCTCAAATAAAAATGTTGAAAACCACAAGGGATAAAACCCATTTGAAAGTGGATATTTCTTTCAAAGAATATTGGTTCCAAACATGAAAGCAAGGTCCAGATGCCCACTTCCTGTCTCGGTGGCAGCCACAGAATCTAGGTCTGGGTTTCACCAGTAACAACCCCTCCTCATAGTCTTAAAAGCAACTTTACCATAAGCCACTTTAGGAAAGACTGTTAGTCACTGATTAAAAAAAAAAACAAAACCCTCTACTGTCAAGATCTTTCAAACTGAGAAGTAAGGGCTGATCAACCTATTCAAGTAAAATGGATACAGAGACACAGAGGGTAGTCAGTGCCTTATATTCAGCCAGTGCTAGACACAGCACATTATACCATGGATTATGCTGCAAGAGTGCCAGGGTAGCAGCTCCTGCTGGATACAACAATTTTCCTCCCTTTGGGCTAAAGATAAGGCATTCCAGTAGTACTAGAGGAATATTTCCCAAATTTCATTTTCCTGTAGAATGGTTTTCTGAATCATGAGGAACACCTACTGAAACTTTCAAACAACACCTTCAAGCCCAAAGCATTTTCTTCTTAGGCCAGCTATTATTGCAGGTATACAGTAGTGATGTGATTCTTATTTTATTGTTTTATAAAATTATAATAAAATATTTTTGCTAGTACTTTTATTCTTCTAAAATGTTCTCTTTTTGTCTTCAGCATCTAACTTTATCCCTTGCAGATAGACTGGTCACTTCAGGTGTCCTGATGTGAAATTTATCTGGAAGAGGGTAATGCCTAAAACTGAGTGCTGATTGTCTGCTGAAGGGCATACGGGGAAAGAAAAAAACTTTTTTGTGTAGGACAAGAGTTATCAGTACTCAATAGATGCAAGCTCAAGCTTCCAGGAAACTTAGTGCTCCATGCAGGGACTAACCTAAAACTTACACTTATTAATATCCTTAAGTTCTCCAGGGCATATATACAATCTTATATGGAGAAACAGAAAACTGAGACGTTGCAAATTGTTACTTGAAACCGAAACTTAGAAATACCACCATGTTCTGTGACTCTAACCATGATGACATCTGGAAATTTTTAGAACTTCTAGCTCAATTTCTATTCAACTTTCAGGTTGACTTTATGGCTCAGTATTTTCTGACTAATGTTTTCCTGTAGTCCTTTTGCCAACTGTATGGAAAGACACTGATTCTATTTTTGACCATTTTCCTATTGCTTTATGATGCTGAAAAATATACTGATAATAATCTCTGTCTTTTCTATTGCCACACTGTCTGCCTGGTAAAAAATTCTTAACAGCGTGTTCAGTTAAGATTTTAGAAACAAAGATTTTCTCTGCATCAACAAGCAGAAAAATTATTTTGTGATTTTCGTCTACGTATTTGCTACACTGATTAAATCAGTAGATGCATCTTTGAATTCTCATGAGACTTGCAAAGAGCTTAATAATGCAGTTACATGTGGGATATGAATGCCAAAATATTCTTTCAATAAGTGTTGAAATAAGTTTCATCAGTTCTTCCAGTTACTTCCCACACTTCTTAACCATGTTCTCTACAAATAACATATCCACAGACACACCACAAGTTTTTAGAGATCCTGACTTATTCATGTGAATGGTCCAGGACTACAGCATTGAAAGACATACGTCCATTTGGTTAAGAATGTAAGACAAGAAGGGAAGTAATTTTTGAATAGACAACCTGTCTTTAATAATGAGTCTTCAGCATCAAATAACAGCATATGAACACTCTTACTGACATTTTAGTTCAACATCTCAAATATGACAGACCAAAGATATAATTTATTAACAGTTGGCAGTCTGGCACTGACTGGGGTCCAACTTTTACTGCAGTGTGCTCTGATTTTTTTCTCTGTTCTTTCCGATTATTTTGACTTTCAGAAGAGCTTTGTCATTTGCTAGTACACTACTCTAATTCCAGACTGAGTCCTGATTGCATATTAAACACACTACATACACAATTCAAAAATATTTTTGAACAATACTGTAACAGGTAAACAATAGGTAGAAATAAGCATTCTTAGGCAAAGCTTAATTCTTATGTCTTAGCCTTTTATCCTACAAGGATTAGTGTTTTGGTCAGACTTCTTATTTTGTCCAGCTAGATTCAGCTTTGTACTTAAATTATTTTGGGGTGATGTTTCTCCACAAATGTTTCGAGGTGTTCAACCTCGAGACTGCGGCAACCTACAGGTCTTTCAAAAATAACTGATAGTGGAATGCTACAAATCCTTTTTTTCCCTCCTGAGATTAAAATTTAAGCAATATCTCAAATGGAACAGTAGGACTGTAAAATCAAATGAGGATATAAACGACAATCCTGAATTAGATAAGGACTGAGACTATTTGTGAACTCACTGTCCTAGCCAAGCAGAAAAGATCAGGTAAACAATCTCTCATGGGTCTTCAGATCCTGGACAGACTGCATCATGATACCTCAATATGTCTTCATACATGCAGAAGGACCTAAACAACTTCATAGTTTCAGAAGATACTCTTCAGATTAAGGAAACAGATCTCCATTTTTGCCAGGAATCAATGGGGAAAGACTAAAGGTAAAGCTCACACTATGCAGCAAAAGAGAATACAGGGGGAAAAATGGTAACATTTCTTTCCTTCAGAAGCCACACTTTTTTTTTAAATTAGAGGGTATCGAAAATTTGGCTCCTAAATCCTGGATTTGCCTTGCCACAAATTTACTGTCCAAAAAGTTCTCAGATATCCTAACAATGCCATGGGTTCTTATAGCCGAGTAGTAAAGAATAATAAAGGCAATTACAGATGAAATACACATGAGTGATAAATTCTGGATTTGCCGCTCTAGCATCATATTGCTTTTATGACTGAGATCCAGGTTACTTTAAGCCAGGCCATTTCAATTCAGTTTGCAGAAGAAAGACTGTGAAAAAGACTGTTAACCTATTTTTCTATACTGATAGATGAAACGGCTTTGAATCAACAAGTTTAGGACACTTTGATTTGATTTTTTTTCATTTTACAGGGAGGGAGTAAAGAACATCACCACTGATTTGCAGTGAGGTGGATCAATACAAAACAGTAGGCCAGGTCCATTAAATGCTTGAGGTTCAAGTATCTATGTTTGAAATGTCAAAGAGCACCACAAGAGTGAATGATACAGTGAATATATCAATTAAAATGCTTTGTTTTTATCAAATGGTGGCAAGACATCAGCACTTTTCTCAATCTTTCACTATTTATACTTTATTTTAATCTTTTTTTACTGGGTGTACCTTGCAATTTTTTTTAAATGAGAGATCTTAAGAAACATACATGAAAACATCTCACTGTAGCACACAGAAAGCAGGCTTAGTACACTATGAAGGTCCCCTCACAATTCTGTCAACCAAGAAATTTTTTTGGCTGAGGCGGTATAATGCTTGAGTAAAATTTCCTCAAACCTTTGTGTAATGGCCCAACCTGTTCACACTAAGTCTAAGCTATCTACTGGTGTACAAAGTACCTAGGGGACACCTGAACTAGTAAGTCTTGTGCCAAAGCCCATTGGTCTTGTCCATCAATTCTTTCTTTCAATTAAAAAAGATCATCGCAAATCTTCTTTAGTGACCTACTGTATAGTGTAAAATATTGTTCCCTTTAAGGGAATGATTGCTTTCTTCCTCTAATTAATTCCCCAACTTCAGAAATTTTAACAATTATCTGCTTTAATACAATATATTTTCCCCATCTTTCAGCAAAAATATGATGTTCACCAATATACGTGAATAGCAGTTCGTTGAATGTTACATCACTATGAATATACCAGCTTTAGAAAGCCATTACAGAGGGAGTTCCCATTGTGGTGACACAGCACAGCGTGAGTGATACAAGTAAAAAAGCTTCTGTTTTAGTACTCAACAAAAATCAGACATCACCTCAATGAAGTCACACTCTGCCCAACTCAGGCAATATCAGGAATGTGCATATGTCCAAGTCCCTGTGCTCAGCCGTCCATTCAGTTTTCCGTATGTACACAGTGTACTTACATCAACAGTGGTTGTACACCCTCAGGAAATAAGCCCTCTGAAAATTTGAATATATCACAAGACTGCAGTCAGAACTGTCGTCTATGAGCTAGAAAACAGATTTCTGTTGCTAGTGGAATACAAGCTATGCATTAGAAATCTGCACTGCAGATAAAAAATCTGTAGTAAAAATGAAAGAATAAATGCTGTCTTCATTAGTTCTATATATCATTTATTTTAAAACACAAACACACTCTATGCTTTCACCTGATAGAAGCTTTTAAACTGAGATTTCAATCTGATAAGTACACGGTTGTAAATATATATACTAGTAAATATGGTTTTCAGTTAAGTTTTTTTACAGTCATTGCCTTTTAATGGCATAGCATATGTAAAAATATTGGATTTTAAATTTATTCTCAAGTTTCACGCTAATATTGCAAATGAAGCCTGATTTGAATACAGTGGAAACATCTACTTCTTACACAACAGAGGAATTCAGTGATACATATATAAGTGTATAAAGAAATATATACATATGTGTGTATATACACACACCCAAACATTTTGGAAAATCCTCTCATATGCAAAGATTTTTGAAGTATTTCTCTATGATTCATGGTCTCTTGACAAGTCAACGTGCACTTCCACACTTTCACAGTATAAATACACTGCCTTAAAGTACAGAGATTGTACAAGTAGCAGAGATACTAAGAGGTGGAAAATATCTCAGCCATCATGCATCTTCCAGATGATACAAGATTATTGCCTCCATCATGTTTTTTCTTGTTTGTCTAAGTCTAGCTAAGTATCTTTCCACCACAGGCTACAGACTATTACACTTCCTAATGGACATCACTCAACTTTTAACTTTACAGCCATAAGTTTCCTATTCTTTAAGTCATCCTCATCTCTCACATTCTTCTTTTGTGCTACTCAATCTCATCCTGTCTTCAGTAACGGAGACACTGTATCCTTCTTTCTTTTCTTTCTATTCTTTTACCTCATCCCTGCACCAGTTTCCCTTTCTCTGTGGCATCATTCATGTCTTTCTTTTATTCCCTTTCGTCTTTCACAGTCTGTGCATTGGCCCCCCTGTCATTTTTCATTCAATGAAAGTGGATATGCTTTCTTCCAATCAACGCATGGTGATGGTCTTCAGCACCGAACTAATAATTTTTTCGAAGGTTTTCATGCTTTATCTCTTCACGGATTGTCCATTTTTTTAGCTCACTTGGAATGTGCTTCACACAAACAGAAAATGGTCATAATTTCCCTCCTTTAAGCACCCTTTTATTGCCACACATAAAAAGTAGCAAGGAGAAGGGCTCTGCTGACTGATATAATTGCCTAGTGTGCCACTACTGTCTTTACTATCTTCTATGCCCATGTTCCTTTCCCTCACACCACTTTTTGACAATCTGTGGCCCCTGTTGCCTCTTAGCCATTAAAGATTTTGGAGCAAGGTCAAATGTTTTGTTGTTTTCCTCACTGGTTTCCTGGGCAGCAATCAAGGCTGCTAGACACCATGTCAATACAAAATAAAAATACTAATTATTAATATTCATTGACCTCTTCTGTTTGGAAACTTACGAGTACAAGTCATGCTTACTGTGCACTATATACAAGTCAAAATGTCTCATTGCAGTGATAACAATAGGATAATTCTAATCATCTTAAATTATAATCTTCATACCTAATCTAATGAGGTAGAACCTTATTAGTTATATTCTTTTCCTTTTGTTGCCCTTATATCCACTTCTCTAGACCCTTTGAGGCCATTCGCCAAATCCTTGTAGTTCCATATTAACAACATTCAGTCTTCTAACCTGAGCATCCCCTAGTTTAGCTAGGGGAAACCCAGGGGACATAATATTAGAAATTACCCGTAGTTTCTACCAACAAGAAACACTTTTTCTTCCCAGCCTGAAAGGAAATCTAATGAGAGGCATTAATAACAGCCACACTGCCTCCCTCAGAGAATCTGGAAGTGACCAGTGTCAGATGTAAGTGAATATTTTTTTATTAGGTATGGGAAATTTTCATGAAAGAAACTCTAGCTGGGCAAGCAGTGTAGGTGTTGCTTGGACTTCCCACAAGTGCTACGATTCACATTCCATCACATCAGTTGGCACTACTCAACTTTGAAGCTGATGGATCAAATAATTACCTTTCATTCAGGTTAAATATAATTAAACTCACTGCATGAACTAATGTTGCAATGGGGTATCCGCAACCTTCCCTGGCAGACAGCTTTGGCCCGTTGAAAGAATCAGGAACAATATCTTTGATAGATATTCTTTATTTTTCTCACAGCCTCATGGCTGGACCTAGCACAGACTGGCTCACAATCATGTGAACACCCACCTAAGTAGAGCATTACCAGGGTGGGGTACATTTGAAATGACCAGTGAGGAACAGGATTTAGGCACAGTAGCATTGGGGAGCCTGGAAGCCCCGTGTAATCCCACCCATGCTCCCACTCCCAAGGCTCATCCCCCCAGGGGGGACCTCCACNCCCTTTTTTTTTAATTAAGAAGGTTTCTCTCAAGGGTTTTAAAGCAAATCATTCGAAACAACTGAAGAGACACACAATCACAAA